>JAUZNJ010011185.1:0-17863 GCA_034780135.1 Jordanella pulchra
ATAATAATAATAATAATAATAATAATAATAATAATAATAATAATAATAATAATAATAATAATAATAATAATAAATTGAAGCGTGCATTACTCATATGGACTGTGGTTAATCTCCAAGTAAGTTTTATTAAATAAATCTCTGTAAATCAGTTTTGTTTGCTTAACAAATCAAATACGAATAATATTTATATTCTCTATAAATCCATTCTCACCTCAGATTTCACATGTCCCTGATTAATGTGTTTGCATTTTAACAAGTATAGAATTATGTTCTGTACATTCAAATATTAGTCTTGTTATCAGTCTTTCTTCCTCTCTGCTTCACCTTACAGTTCAAATTTCTTAACCCTTTTTATTCTGTAAAACCATCTTCCTTTTCTGTCTCCATCCATCTTTTCTGTCATTATTCTTACTATTTGCCTCTGATTTACTAGAATTAACTGTAAACATGATTTTGAGTTGTCTTTTTGATACCCTAACTGCAAATAAGAATATAACATATGACTTAATTTAGTCTACTACATGTAGTTTTCCATCAGAACTGGAATTTCACAGCCTTGATGTGCAGCTGTGGCAGTAATTCTGGTTGTACCTTGTAGACAGATGAAACTTTCAGAATCATCAAAACTGAGTGGTATCTTGCTTTAAAAATACTTCTTTGTCCCCAAATTTCATTAAATTTTGCTATTAGGTACTGTGCATCAAAAGTGGACGTTTATCCATGTCAAAACACTTCATTCAAAGTCATGTAGTACCAAAATTAAAAGATGAATAGATTAAACTTTTTTTGCCACACAGATTACATTTTTTAAGGGTTGAAATTGCAGCAGAGATTGGCTAGGGAAGCCTTCCCTTATACCCGTCTTGCAGACCAATGAAATAACAGCACAGATGTTAACTTTCATTTACAGACTTTTACATTTTGTACTTAGACAGACTTAGGATTTATCAAAGAAAAGCATAATAGGATGTTACCCTATTTATTAAAATTATATATAGGCCATTTGACTTGTTTTATATTTTATGCAATTAGGGTTATTTTTTCTATACAGTCAGAGCCTTTGCCACCTTACTCTTTAGTTACTTCTTACTAAAGAAGAAAATAAAGCAGATGTCAGTATGTTTCAAATAATAATGAATTACATAATCAGAGAAATTATTGATATCACCTGAATATATATTTTTGGTTTTATTTCCAACAAATTATGTTAAATAAACAAGAATTACTTCCCTGAGGACTATAAACATAAACCAATTCCTCTTAAACTTGGTGAACTAGTTGTTGGCACAATTCAGACTGTCTGTTTAAACTTTATTTTTCTTGTTGAACTGATAGAATACCAGCAAAGATAAGCGTGAATTCAGGTTCCACTACATAAACTGCCCACGTGTGAGGTAAGGAGTAGTAGATGTTTCATATTTAAACAAACCTTGTGTTTGACTGAAACACATGTGTGTTATGCAGAACAACAAACCCTGGAACTTCAGAGATCTTCTTGGAAAACACCTATTTGACATTTTCATTCCAAAGATGAGGCAAATTCACAGAAAATGTTACATCTCCTAATTCCCCTGTTGTATCTGGTCATTTAACTTTAAGCAGCGTTTGTTCCAAAAACATGTCCTTTTTTTCAGCAATACCTTTATTGATTTTCACAAGTAAAAGCAAACATAGGCCATTAAAAAATTATAAATTCAACAAATAAGCTGGTTAAACATGCTGCAGGGTCCAGCCCAATGCTGTCTTAAATATGGTGATAAAACAATTCAGGAGTTAGAGAACAAGCTGTAAGAATCTCACAATGTTTAATTAAATCTCCACTTTCACAGAAAGCAATCTTTTATTCTCCATTTTTGTCTATCGATCATTTTTTAGAACATCAAACTAAATCTAATATTGCACAAAGATAAAAAGAACAGAACACTCTATTCCATTTTTAGGTGATGATTTCGCAGTATATTAAAGGATAAAGGTCAGTCTAAAGCAATTTTTCTCATTGTTGAAAAATACTAACCTATATCAACTATTATAACCTAGTTTTTTGGAAAATGTAATCAATCTCATCCGCCAGATCCAGACTGTATTACCAGAAACCAATTGTACTCCAGTGGAGCATTAACAGTTCATTCAAGGGGCCACAAAAGAAACCAGAACAACAATTGAGGTACTGCAGACCTTGTATACCTCATTTAAAGTCAGAGTTGATCATTTAACATAGGAAATAGATAGAGCCCCAAGGTTTAAACCACTGCTGACTAAAAAAATGTGAAGACCCATCTCATAGTTGCAATAGATAACGTCATCTTGATGACCCAAAAGACTTTATGAAAAATGTTACGGTTTCCTAAAACTGAGTGTCCTGTTGTGTAAGACTAACAACTTATTTGATTCTATTTTTTTTAACCATTTTAATAGGCAAACGTGGTGGTGGTAGTGTGATGGTCTGGAATAATTGGCTGCTTTGCGACCTAACCTGTTATAACTGATGGAATCCTGATTTCTGATCTCCATCACACAAGGAGACTGAACAAACATCAATAACACTTGGAATACATCACAGGAATGAACTAAACCAACAACCTGCAAGATCAGATACACAAAATAACTGATTTGACTTGTTGGTCAAAACATATCTATCTCTTGTTTCTTTATTATTCCTTTTTAGTTACGTTCAGGGGAAGCTCAAGTGGTTAGGATCAAAACAGTGACCTACACAGAACCGAGTCAGAATAAAATGAACCAAAAGTAACCCTCTCTGGTTTTGAAACGATTTTCTGCTTAAGAAACATAAATCATTGGAAGACTGTATTTTTAATTTACTCGAATTATTTCACTCTAATTGAAACAGAAAAAAGGGAGAATCTGATAGCAAATACTTTTTTAATGCATTGGAGATTATGAATAATTTCTCTTTTTTGTGTGTTTTTCTTCTTTAATTTAGTCTGAGGTTCTCCAGAGAACACACATGTTCTACATTAACATCTTTAATCAGTTTATTCCTAAGATCCCTAAAATATTCTCATAAAAAAGAGACTAATTCGACCACCTGACCAACATTTTCCAGTGGCGAAAGCAACGATTGAATTTATCTAATCACATACTTTATCTTAAGTAGTTTGCAAAACAACAAAATGAACAAGAACAGACAGTACAGTATTATTGCAAGATATCAACAGCTAAAGCAAAGTGTTGTCTTCAGAATACTTGATCCATACAAACAGCCTCTATTTTGTCTTATTTTCTAGACATTTTGACACCTCATTTTTTCGGCTCTGTGGAAAGATGTTGGCACTGAAGCTACAGTTCTCAGAAACAAACCCTGTGTTCACAAAGTTAAAACAGGAAAATCACTGGAACCTTTCCCTTTAGGACGTGCATCACAACAAACAAACCATGGCTTACGCTAATGACCTCAGCCCTCGAGTTGATATAAAGCCCTGATCCTCTGAAGACGCACATGCTCAGAAGAGACGTTGCGTTCTGAGAGGCTTTTCTTCCTGGATTGAGATGATTCAAGTTTCAAGAACGCCAGAGTTTTCAAACTTTGGGAACATGAATATGATTTCGTATGCTTCTCCTGAGCAAGACCTGAGCTCCATGTTGACGGGCAGAAGGCCAAGATCGCATTCATATAACAACCCAGATGACAATAAGAACTATAACTCGCAAACACAGACAGAGCCCGGCATTGTAAGACCTCGCTCCAGGTATGTTTTTATCCTTATTTTTAGGATATTTGTGCTTCAGTAAATATATTAGATCACAAATAAATCAGCATTTTAGGAGTCTTTAGCGCTTTCACAGCCAAGTTGTTACAGGACTAAGGACCAATATACTGTAACTAACTGAATAACTTTTACTTAAAACCTTCTCCTTTAGGTCATTTTACAGTTATGAGACATCAGAACTCTACTCCGAATACAAGACAGGAAACTTCTCACGGTCCTCTCCGCTGAGGCAGAGAACAACCTCACAGTTGAGACTTCAAATGTCTAAAAGGGAGGATAAAGATGAGAAACGGTCTGGTCTGGTTCCAATCAATCCAAAAAAGTCTAAACCAGTTAACTTCTCAAGAGAGCTCAGTGGTACGCAAACAATACTTTATAAAGGTTTATGTATGATCTAAGCTGTGAGGGGGGAAAAAAACTAGAATGTGGTTCTTTCATTTAGGCAGTAAAGCCAGGCAAGTGTCTATGATAACAATCTCTGAGTCAGACAACTGGGAAATTTGCTCCAGCTCCAGTATGAAGTACGGACAGTTTGTGGATTGGGAGAAGATTGATCCAGAACCTGCAAAGAAATACCAGCAGATCCTGAAGAGCAGTCATCAGCAGCTGAAAACTATGGGCCGAGAGGGATTCTGGGCCATGTCGCATACCCTCAGGGCCAAAGCGTACTATCATATCATCCACAACATCAACTCCAGGTTAAGACCAAAACTGTGTCAGACATTCCATCCAAATGAATATTCCTTAAAACCATCTGGTAACTGATTTATTTCAGGAACTAACCATGAAGCTTTATCTGTTGCAGGGCTTTTTCTCCAAACCGAGATGTTTACTACAATCTGGCCAAGAAGCTTTTTGGGGAACAGAAAGTTAGCACTCACCCAGTTCCCGAGTACATGGAGGATGGGGAAATACCAAGGTAATTTAATGCCTGAAACAGCAATTTTCTTTACTAATCACAGGCAATAATGGTTTTTAAAAGTTCTTGGACCTAGATTCAAGGGGCACTACCCTTAAGCCGCAGCACATTATGACATTAAGGCTAAAGACATTTAAAACTTAGAAACTGTATTTAAAGATCCATCAATAAGTCCTGTCCTCCAAGAACTTGATGTTTATGGGCATCTTCTATTTGGTAGTTTTAGGTTTGCCAGTCCTGGTTGCTTAGTTCATAACAATAAAGATAGAATTGTTTTAGCCAAATGAAATGAAATTAAATTGAGTTAATTTAGTTTAAATTAGTTTTGACAAATCTCCCAGTTGTACCTCCAAATATTTTGGAAGACATATTATCTCATATATTTTTTTCCTTTACACCAGTGGTCTCAAACTCCAGTCCTCTGTATGCTGGTACTTTTAGATCAGGCATGGCCAAAGTCAGTCCTTGAGGGCCGCTGTCCTGCAGGTTTTAGAAGTTTCCCTGCTTCAGCGCAGCTGATTCTGATGATTGAAGTTCAGCAAAAGCCTGTCAGTCAGCTATCAATGAAAATCAGCTGTGCTGAATAGAATAGAATTCAAATCAGGAAAACCTCTAAAAAAACCTCTAAAACCTGAAGGACAGCAGCCAATGAGGACTGATTTTGGGCATCCCTGTTTTAGATGCATCTCTGCTTTGGCACACCTGACTCTAATGTGACCGAATTAGCAAAGCTATGCTGAGCTAGTGAGGCACATCTAAAAGTTCCAGTATACCGGCGTTAGAAGGATTCAAGCTGAGACAACTCCCTTACACTCTCACAAGGATCCAAACATAACACCCTAGTATCTATTAGTATCTGTTCCATCTGTTTTTTTAACGCAGTCTCACTCCCAAATCGTCAAATATTATTGCTTGGTCAAGCCTGATGGGTTTCATCATTTGTTGGCACGCAGGTTGCATGACAGGTTTTGAAAGAAACTTGCAAAATTTTCCAGGAACTGTATAGAAAAAATACTGACACTAACCCATCCCTTACCCAAACTAAAGCATTCACCAAAAAATCGACTTATCGACTAGCTGACTTAATTAAGCCCCCACCACCCCCCACCACCCCCAAGACCGTCGCTGCAGCAAGACATATTGTGGGTGTTTGATCTCAGGCACCAGCCTTACTTTACCTTAAACAGGACAAAACAAGTTAAACATAGGACTTACTTGTTTTTTTTATTGTCTAATATTTCTCTTGTGAAAGAGGCAGCTCTTATAAGATACCTCCATGTTTTGATCACTAAAGGTCTTGCTTGCTTACTTCTTTACCAGATACTGTCTCAACAAAGCTGGCATTAACTCTGTGAAAAAGATCCTTCTCTGCCTCAGTGATTACTTCCCTGACATGAACTACTGCCCCATCCTTCCTGCCTTGGTCTCTCTCATACTCCACTTCAGTGAAGATGAAGCAGAGTGTTTCTACAGTGTGTCAAGACTCATCTGCTACAAGGACCCTAATAAGCGCTACATTGACCAGACCTTTCTGACCTACCGTGCTTCCTGTATGACATTCGGGGATCTTGCCAATAGGTGTTGCAGAGGCATACGAAAGCTAATTGCCAGCTCCCACCAAAACCTCTTTGAGTTTTACTCCGACTGGATCATGTGGATTTTCGCAGACCTTCCATTCACATATGCAATCAGAGTTCTGGATGTCTATTTACTGGAGGGTTTCAAGGTTCTCTTCAGGTTTGTCACGACTCCATTTAAATTCTGAGCATCTGATTTTTCGTGACCTGAATACGGAAAAATATGTTTTACAATCTATGTTTGTAGGATTGCACTGGCTTTGCTGGATCTCTACAAAGCATCTGTGTCATGTCGAGTGGCAGATGTTGAAGACTTCAGGACTGACATGAAGCGTTTTGTGCAAAGTGTGGAGGGCCACTCCACATCTGAAAAGCTTCTGGAAAGAGCCTTCCAAATTCCAATGGCTACTAGAAGTGAGCTCAACCTTCTATTTAATGCTAATAAGGATGCCTTAATGCAGAAAGGTGTCAGCACTCACCAAAAGAGGTATGTTTGCAATGCCATTGTAATTGACTACTTAAACAACCACGTAGAGAGAAATTTGAAAGAAAAAAAAGATTGTTCCTCTTAACCTCATTGTTCTTGATGGTCCTAAAGGCAGACGGTGGAAAAAGTGGATTTCAGCTCCATCAGCTCCAGTGTCGTCACAGGGACGGAGATGAGGGTTATCTGGGCCTGGATTCCTGAACGCTTTGCGCTTTTCAGCCCTGTTCGATTGTTTCATGGGGCAGAACATGGAAGAGATCTTTCTTCGTAAGTGACTTTATTCATTACATTGATCCTTAAAAAAAAGAAAAAAAAACATGACAGATTAGTTAAACCTTTTACCAAAAGCATGTTTTTGAGCATCAACACCTAGAGGTGTACGTGTTGGGGGATAGAAACCACTGACTGGTTGTGTATTTACACAATCAACCTGTTTGCCTTGGCTTCAGACTTTCCATCATTAGCAAGTCCAAAATAGCAAACATTACAGCAGTTGTTTAAAAAGCCATTATAAGAAGTTGTGTATATTGTATTGATGTGTAAAAAACTTGAGGGGATAGGTAATATGACTAATATCTTTGAATTCCTTTGCGTCTCATTTAGATTGTATTCACGTGTTGAAGGACATGAGCCAGTGGTTCTCATTGTTAAAACAATGGATGAAGAGGTAATTGTTTACAGTAACAAGAACTAAATTGAATAGTTTCCATTAACTTACAATGCAAATGATTATGGCATTTCTTTATAAAAACAATGTTTAGATTAAGCTGAAATGTTGATGTGATTCTTTTTACAGGTTTTTGGAGCTTTCTTGTCAACGGATTTGTTAGAACGGCGGAATCACAACTCTCAGGAACTTACATATTTTGGAACTGGGGAATGTTTTGTTTTCACGGTGAGCCACTTTCATCACTTTTCATCTACTAAGGTTTAATCTGTGCTAATCTAACAGAACGATATCTACCATAAATGAAATATGTGCAAGGCTACTCACTGCAATGTTAAGGTCCAAACTATGACTAAGCAAATTTCCTCCCTAAGAGATAAGCGGTCTTTACTATGTTTTTTGTAAAAGAAAAGAGAGCTGATAGAGCAGCTATAGAATCCAATGTTTTACAATAAATGTTGTGATGGCTATACTGTAAACTGTTGTTTAAAGCATCCTAAGGCATTTTTTCATCTTACCAAGCCAACCTTCTCTGAATATATCAACTTTGTCAACATTACTTGTTGATATTAACAAGAAAGTTCAACATGTTCAACTTGTGACAATAAACAGTAATTAGAAAACAGAAGTTTTAAAATGAATTATGATTTTCCGGTAGTGGGCCAGCTAGAGCAGGAGCAATGAACACGATTTTAAATAAAAGACTGCAAATCAATCTTTTTTATTTTATTCTTTGAAAGAAATCTTAAAATATGCTTAAAATCTCTATATTTTAATTTTTAAAAGTTAATGACGTGCCTTTAAATTATGAAACTCACACATACCATAATTTTCTTACAGCTAATTTGTAAAGTTTAAAATCCATATGTATTTTTTGAGCGATATATTTTAAATTTGTTTTAAGTAAACACCTATGGAAACATTGCTTTGTGCTATAATAAAAGGCTCACTTTATATTTTTAAGGTTTGTGTCTAATGTTTAGATCACTCCCATTAATAAAAGAGTTAGCTATTAAGAGTAAACTACGTATATCAGTTTCTTCTGAAAATATCTCAGGAACAATACCATCCGTATACGTTTATGTTAAAACAAAAGTAGAATTGACAAAATTATTAATGTAAAAGTAAATGACGATGGGTTCTTGATAAACAAGTGTTATCTGTTTTTTTTAAACACTCAAGCTGTTACCTCCATGCTACAAGACCATCTATGAAAAATATAGATATAGTGTTACCATCTTTAAACTTTTTAGGATAGCCTTATCATCTCCTTAATATGATAGCACAGAATGCCTCCTATGATTTACAGGTTTTAACAAAAATGTACCAACTGTTTCAGCTCCGCCCAAACATGGAGCGCTACCAACGGGCTATGATCAACATTATGACAAGAGTAATAAACACTGAAGGCACCTCCTCCACTCAGTTAGCAAATGGTTCTCAGCTCACCACCGAAACTCTCAGCTGTCCGTCTGGGACTCCCCAGAATCCCACCTACCTGACCGTCCCCCTTAGTGCTCCATTGGATCATCCCAGAACAGCAAAAGAGGCCAAAAGACCAAAGGAGCAAGATGCCTCAAAGTTCATTGCAGGGAACGACAGTCAGCTCATTATCGGTATGTCATTCACACATGCAAATGAAATCGTGTTAAAAATTAACCAATCCTTATTGTTGTATGTTGTTGGCATAACTCACATGTCATATTTCAGGTGGTGACGGAGGCCACGCTCTCTGCTTGCAGGAAAACTTAGAGGAAGGAAACTCAGAAACTTGTGAGACATTCAGGAGCGATCCACTTTGCAAGGGACATTTCCAGATCCAGTCTCTGGAAGTATGGGGAATTCAGAACTCCATCTACCTATCTCACAGCTCTCCTTCTCAGTAGACTACCAAGAGAAGCGGTTAAATCTGGGATCAACTGTGGACAAAACACTGTTTTTGCAATTCTATGGAGATTGCTCTTACAATAAGTCATCAACTCTGCCCAGTAAACACATACTGACCCTGGTTTATAGGTCATTAACTGAGACTATTCAGTACTTTATAACTAAGTAAGTATTACAAAGTTTTTATTTGTGGACTAGAACAAATTAAATTAGATGGACAATTTACAAAATAGAAATTGAATAATTAATCCTTGCACTTGAAAGCTAGTCAGGTGTACAGAAACCCTCATCCTCTTCAGTTCTGACTCAGTTTCTGCCCTCTGAAAAAAAAACAATTTCACGTTCCAATAGCACAAAAAAACTGCTGTAAAAAATATGTTGTAACTTTTTTAAACATGTAATTACAGAAATTAATTTCTTTAATTTTGTTTCCCTTTATATGAGATGTCTGAACATATAAATTTCTGAAATTATACATTCATATGTACATACTCTTCCTGTTATACTTTATTTTTTTTCTTAAAGTGTTTATATTTATATCTGTATGCCTGAAACTCAAGTTGTATTCTTTGTTTTTGGACACAATCTTGGTCAATAAAAAATTCTGATTCTGATAATGTGTCTCTACCACCAAACCGAATGAAAAATGTCCTTTTTTATTCTTTCAAACCACAGTTAGCTTTAGTTTCTCAGCATTACCCCTGGACAATATATTTCTAATTTTTGCAATATTCCATGGGTGAAAGAAGGAAATTCTAGAAACCTCTTTGATATTGTATCTAAATGACAGGTCTTGATAAAAAAATAACACCAGGGTTGTTAACTTTATTGTCTGAGATCAACTTAATCCTTCCAAATAAAGTGACTGACTAATTGACTTTTTTTCAGAGACTCCAAAGACAATAACATTTGTTTTCTCTGCATTCAAAAGCAGAAAGTTAAGAGTCATCCATGTTTGTATGTCTTCAAGACATGCTTGTAGTCTATGTTATGGGTTAGTTTTTTCAGTATATTTGAAACTATATAGCTGAGTATCATCTGCATAACAGTGAAAATGTATCCCATGCTGTCTGATAATCTTACCAATTGGGAGCATATATATAGTAAAGAGAAATGGACCTAGCACTGATCCCTGTGGTACTCCACAGGTAACCCTGGAGAATGAGGAAGATTTGTCATTAATATGAACAAACTAAAATCTCTCAGATAAATCAGATTTAAACCACCCTAGTGCAGTTCCCTCCTACAGAATGTTCAAGCCTTTCCAAATTAATGTTATGATCAATTGTGTCCAATGCATCACTGAGATCTAACAGGACAAGTACAGATACAAGTCCATTATCTGAAGCCATGAGAATATCATTAGTAACTTTCACAGAGCTGTTTCAGTGCTATGATGAGCTCTAAAACCTGACTGACAATCTTCAGAAAGTTGATTTTGGAGTAAGTGGTCACACACTTGTTTAGCAACTATTTTCTCAGCAATTTTAGATAAGAAGGAAGATTAGATATAGGTCTATAATTAAAAATATGTCTGGATCAAGAGACGGTTTCTTAAGTAAAGGTTTAATAACAGCTGCCTTAAAAGGCTGAGGACATATCCCTGTAATAGGGGTAGATTAATCATATCTAAAATGGAGGTGGAAATCAGAGGGAAGACTTCCTTAAATAAGTTGGTTGGAATTGGATCTAACTCTGAAAGCTCAATTCAAACAACAGCTGAATGATGACATGCAACTAAAGTGTTATGACTGGGCAGATTAGGGAGGGGCCCGGAGAAAATCAAGGAATCTGACATCGTTTTGGCAGTTTTGCACTTGAAGCAACACTAACTTGACCCCTGATCAGTGAAACTGTATGTCTGTACCGCCAGTGTGAATAAAAGTCTTACCGTATTTAACCCTAAACAATTTTACAATATTTAACCTTACCCTTAGCCACCAGATTGAGGTAGGATTTGATGCCGTCTGTTCTGTCCCCCAGCAAACATTTGACTGAGGTCTCTAATGCCATGTTTCTGACTATGCTGCCAATTACCAGAGCGGGCTTTTCAATAGGTGATCAATGAGCGGAGAAAATCTGTTAGAAACATGGACAGGTTGGTGGTGACCAGAGAGCAACGATGTAGGACTACACTGAGGGTCCAGTCCTACACTGTTGCTCTGATCTTTGACCTGAAAAAGATACAAATATGTGTAAGTAAATATCTGATAGAGAGAAAGCATTGGTAACATGTCACTTTACACAGTGTTTGTATATACATTTTCAACATAATGACAACTGCGTTTTAATTCAGAATTTGTTTTTGGTTCTTTTGCTTGCCTTTATTGCGGTATCTGGATAGTTTGTTTTATCATACAGGATTAAAAATAAAAATCAGCGGGCTAGAAAGGTTGATTAGTCTTTAGATAAATTTCCTACAAGTACAGGTCTAACACTGACACTGAGTCTGTCAGTAAGTGAGTTAAAAATGTCACAAAATGTGAAATACCAGAATGTAGTGTACATTTCAGTTTATTAAATTTGTTATATGTGATTTAACATATAATAAAATCAGATTATTAAACAAAAGATTTTTCAAATTGTTTCAATTTTTTTGTACTTATTATTTTGAAATGTAATAGTGGTTTTAAAATAAATCATGAATACAGACAAATATTTTACAAACTATTAGATTTGTTGCCTGTTGGATATGCCAGTATAGCAGCTTTTCTTTGCATAAAATGATATTTATCATTTAATTTGCATGCATTTTTTGAATAATCCAAGTTTACTGTAGTTTTATAAAGTTTTTTAGATCTAATTTAGGTTAAAAAGTTGCATGCCAAGCTCTACACTGTGTGCCACAAGTCATTTTCTTTTAACTTGTGCTGCTTTCTAGGACAGTTTGAACGAAAAGATAGAAGCGTTAATTGTATTAAGTAATCACAAAAATGGTACAAACTATTCCAATTATCCCTATATGATTTCTCAATATATACCACCCTGTATCTAAGATTCGATTATTGTAGATACATTTCTAAGAGATAAAAAAAAATGAAAAACCAAACAGTTCAGGAATGAGTGTTTATTGGATTTACGTGGAGCAGCGAAAGCGTCACGAAAGTAACGACTAGCATTAGACAAGCCGCTGTGGTTTACCCTCCTGAGAACCGCTCAGGTTGTTTAGCCTTCCACTCTTTAGGGGAGGTTGTAAACCTTAGGCAGGAAGATATGTAACGGGACCTTCTTTTGGATTATGAAATAGGTGGGAGTAGGTTTATTTGTTTTTCCTGCACTGTGTTTTCTGTGCGTTTTTTTAGCTAACACGTCGCCGTTAGCTTAGCCTGTATTGCTTGCTTTAGCTTTGTGTCTGTGTAACCCTAACAGCTAACCACTTTCATCATGAGTGGCGTAAGGACAGAGGTTAGCCGCAGGGCAACCTTCCTGTTAACCTGTTACTGAGATTTTTTTTTTTTTTAACAACGTCTGACCTCTGTGATTATGTTCTTTTTTGAGGTGGTAACTTTAATATATTAATTCAGAAGTCCACTGTAGCTCCGCCTGTAGCTTGTCCTGCAGTTAGTTAACCTTAAAGAGTACTTACAATTTAGTCCTAAATATGAACATTTTATTGTGGAGTTGGAAGGAATTAAAGCTACCAAATGGCAAGAAATATCCCGAACTCACCCAATGTTCTGATTATAGAGCAATTATTGACAAGTGAATCACAATTCATGTGATTTTAATATTTGTTGTTTCTCGTGACTTTCCAACAAAAGTCACGATGAATTGGCAAAGGTATTTAAGGTTAAAGTCAAACCGAAGTAGAACAATGGGCTTGTAGGAGTTTTTTTTTTGTCAATCTGTAGTATTGCGATATTCACCAGGTATACCATATTCATTAAAAACCAGAAATAAAAAAGGATTCCTGCTGTTTTTAAAATTAAAAATATTTATCAATACAGTTTTACTAACGTAATCTATAACACTTTTTACTTTTTTATTTTGAAATACAGATTTCAAGTAAACTAAAATATCTGCTGGCTACATTTAGTTGTAGTTATAAAGTCCCCCATGCAGAAATTCTTTTCAGCCTTTTTTATGTTTTGACCTGGAATAACATGAAAAACGTTGTAGATGCATCTCTCAGCAAGCTGACTGCCAGTGCACAGCAATAAATTGGAGTGCAGAGCTGTGCTGCTGTATTCTTTAATTTATGCAGCTATATTAATAACAAGGTGAACATTTTATTATTGATACTAAATATATTTTTGTGCAATTCAGTGCTATGATTTTTGCATTTTTTGTGCAAAGTCCTAACTATTTCAACAATTTTCAATCATGCATAAAGTTATTTTATGTTTTATTTGCTTGGTTGCTTTTTTTTTCATCATTTAAGGATTGAAAACAAAAAGGAAAACATTTTCCTACCAACTAACTTAATATTTCTAAAAAAAATGTAATTAACAGTTTGATGGCAGTAAAAATGCACAGAGAAATCATCTGGTTTTTGTTTAATAAGGAACTTTGTTTTTTCAAATTAAATTTTATCCTTTGTAGAAATAACTTTGCAGTTACATAGGTCGTTCACCAGAGAGTGCTGACAGCCTGAACTTTCGGCAAGTTTTAACATGTAAAAGTCTCTGAAGTTAAAATTGGTGTTTTAATATCAGCTATGCAAGTAAGCATAGGGAAATAAAAGTAGATCTTTATTACAATATTTACCAAATGCAAAAATGAAATAATAATACTTTTGCTACATAATAATACATACTTTAGAATAGAGATCAACCAGTGCAGGTTTTATAAAGACCCTTATATATTATTTTGACTTCAGTCTTACTGATAGCCTATATATGTTGCCAATATTGCTTTTCATCCTCCTATTACATGATAATAAAACTACATTCATACAAAATGTTACACAAGTCTTAATATAAACAAAAGAAAACATGTATTAACCTAAAAACTAACAATTTATAGCACACGATCTTAGTACGACTGCTGAATGCACTTGTGAATAGGCTCATTGGACACGGACACCGATACAAGAGAAAAATGCTATTATCAAAAATATCGGTGACATTCTGTCTCTACTTTAGATTCTTAAAAATAGTCATCCTTAATTTTGATTTATCCTTAGCACACTCTTGGTATTGTGTTGACACCAAGGGTGTCACTTTAAAGGGTTTTCCAACAGTCTCCAAGGATCTTCCCGAGCTAATGATACAGAGACCAGCTATTTAATGAGCAGCTGTTTCCAAACGTTTGATTGGTGGTGCATATATGCTGAAATACAACCTATCATCTTCGAGAAGGATTGTAAAGCTGCAGGATGTATAGAAGAATGATAGAAGTGTTGAAGATGACAGTTTCTCATGTGTTTCTGTGTTGTGTATCTACAGACTGCAGCCATGGGCCCAGACAACACACCTTGTTCAGAATCTGAATCTTCAGAGGAAAGTATGTAAATATTATTATCCTGTTTAACACAATACAGCAAATATTAACCAACTCCAATTGAAGTTATTTAGCCTCTTTTAATTTTGTGTTTAGAATGGTAACTTCATTTAATGTGAGGTCCTTGCAAAATCACAGAAGTTAACCATTCCCACCATACCTGATATATTTATTAACCTGAGGACCAATAGACCCGATGGGGACCAAAGCCTGCTCCTAGTTTGGAGGGCTACGATTTAGAGACATGGGCTTAGGCTTAGAGGCAATGGTGTAAACTAAGTTTTGGTTAGGGTTACTGGTAATGGCTAGTGCTGGGCTTTGTCTTTGAAGGTCCTTTTTTTTCTTTTTTTAAGCATTTCAGTCAATCACAGTCATATGATGAATTGTCCTTTGACACTATGGAATATGAATTTGTTATGAAATATATATATGTTTTTTCAACCTGGAAGCTAAACTAGTCCCCATATGGGTACAGCCCACGATGTCTCCGTATCACTTCACTTCTCACAAATGATGGGTCTTTAGGGAGCCTGAACAAAGACTGAGACCTTTTGCATCCAAAACCCTTTTCACGACTTAAGCCTGATGCATTTATGAGGTCCACGCGGTGTATGCATGGCCTAATCTTTCTACACCACTACTGACTACGTGGATACCTGTGTGGAAGAATACAGTGGGCAAACAACAGCAACTGGTGAGGGTTTGCAAATATAAAGGTTTAGAGATATCTTATGATTTAACCTACAATTATCACTACCATCAACAGCCTGTTAAAAACTTTTGGAAATAAATAATTGTTACTTTTGGATAACACGGAGAGGCTTTAGAAATGCTGGAAACAGCCGTGTTTTCTACTTCTGCATGTTATGTGATTTTGTAAACTTATGCTCTGGGCTGTACACGCCCACCTAGAGTCAGCCAGAAGATTAGGTACAAGCAGAAAACCCGTAAGATGTATAAAAGCTGCAGATCTTGTGTCCGCGTTTCAGGCATATCTGAGCCTTTACACATAATCCTAAAAGAGTAGTTGTCTCTGTGTAGATTAACTACTTAAAGAGCCGCTTCCTGCTCAAGTTTAAGGAGAAATGACTGAGCACTCTCCCTCAAACTCTCTCCCTTTAATCATAAAAAACAGGTGCTTGTGTACTGGGTAGGTGAAGAACATGCCAGTGGCTATCACCAGGGAGAGATTGCTGCCAAGAGAGCAGATTTCATAAGGATTACCCATGAATCAAGTGAAATTCCACTTTGGACATCATTTCTATAAAGCAACAACAGCATTATGACATAGTCAAAAGCTTAAAAAGTAGGTTTTGATTGAAATAGCCAATTCAAATGACAATGTTTTTCTGAAATTATCAACAGGTGTTGGAGCTGTGGAGGTTAATGTAAAACTGGAGTCAGATTCCAGTGATGCTTCGTCTGCCTCTGAACAGGGGAGCTCCAAACAACCGAAAAGTAACAAACCTGACAAGCGTTTCCCTTGCCTCGTCTGCGGTAAGGTGTTCGACAGGCCATCCAAGGTGGAGAGACACAAACCTGTCCATGAAAAGAAGCCAAAGATGCTTTATCAGTGTCAACACTGTGAGAAAAGCTTCACTCAGGAGGACAAGATGATTCGACACCAGAACACCCACAACAGGACCAACAAGCATCCCTGTCCTGACTGTGGGAAAGTGTTCAACAGGCCTTCAAGGCTAGTGAGGCATAAACGCACACACTTAAAGAAGCCAAAGGTACCTCGTCATTGTTCTTTCTGTATGAAGACATTCAATAAACTTCACAAACTCCTCCGGCACGAGCGAGTTCACACCGGGGAGAGGCCTTTTACCTGCCCTGTCTGCGGAAAGGGATTCTCAGAGGCGGGTCACTGCAAAGAACACGAGAAAACGCACGAGGAGCAACCAGAAAAGCCTCACCGCTGTGTCGACTGCGGGATGTGTTTCTTCAAGGCCTCCTCCCTGCGTCGGCACGCCCGTTCCCACACTGGAGAGAAACCTTTTCAATGCGCCCTGTGCGAGTGCAGCTACTCCCGATCGGAGGGACTCAAGAGACATATGAGAAAGCACACAGGAGAAAGGCCACACAAGTGTATTGTCTGCAGCAAAGAATTTTACACCCGTCAGGATCTGAGCCTCCACAAGCTGACTCACTCAGGAGAAAAGCCCCACATGTGCCCTGTGTGCGGGAAATGCTTCTCCCAGCTGGGCAACCTGAGGGAGCACGAACAGAACGTCCATATTAGGTCAGAAAAATATATTTGTAACGAATGTGGGGCGTCATTCAACAGGTACAATTCCATGATGAAGCATCAGCGCCTTCACACTGGAGAAAAACCATATGAGTGCCTCACATGTGGCCGTAAGTTCTCTTGGAGCCATTCCCTTAGCAGACACAGAAGGACTCACACCCACAGACAGGCGGCCGGAGAAACCTCAAAGGACCCTGAAGGCTCCTCAGGACCATCTGGGAATCCAAAAACCTGGAAACTCATTTAAAAGACTGCAGAGATAATCCAGCTGCTGTTTACTTTTAAAGTTTACTGGCATGTATCAACCATTTGAAAAAAAATTCTTTGATGTAGTTATTTCAGTGTCAGCAGTATCTCTGTGTTGAGGTCAGATGAACCAAACTGTTTGGTTTGTTGGATCCAACACACCGAAATAATGCAGTTGTATGCACTGAGCAGTTCATACTAGAAGGAGCTCTGATTTATTCTATAACTGTGGGCGAATATATTATAGGCCTGCAGTGAAGGGCTCATATTCTGTTATTTACTGTTGTTTCAGTGAAAAGATATGTCAACAAAGTGAATAACTGTTTTAGTAGTTATGAAATTGGTAAATTTAAAATATTTACTTTTTAGGTTCTCTTTTCATCTTGAAATGTACTTTAGAGTCAGTATTGTATGCAAATATGTTTGCATTGTATACATAATAGGTGAGGTAATAGGTGAGGGGTCAGACAAAGTGCAGCCCGAAGACCCCGATGATGGATACTAACTTTGGACTACATGTTCCGTCGCCCGGACGTGGGTCACCGGGGCCCCAGTCTGGAGCCAGGCCTGGAGGGGGGGCATGACGGCGAGCGTCTGGTGGCCGGGCTTTTACCCATGGAGCCTGGCCGGGCATAGCCCGAAGAGGAAACATGGGTCCC
>JAUZNJ010011196.1:0-17862 GCA_034780135.1 Jordanella pulchra
TAACAATTAATTAATTACTGAATTAGTTGATGATTATACCAATAACGATTAATCCAATGAATTCCTTCAGCTTTAGTGAGAACGAGTTAGTATACCTTCATCTAAGCATCTTTTTTAAGGGTAAACATTCATTAGCCTGATTAGTTGACTCTGATTACCCACTGAAATAGATATTTTTACTACTTATTAAAATATATAAAAGCTAAGAATTCCCAGTGGTTTATGGCTATAAACACATTAAGCAACAGAATGTTCTGTGATTTAAAATTTTCAGTTTTTTGAAAATTTGATGAACTTTGTGTATCAATCTTTTGATTCTTATATGGGGCCACTGTAATTGTTTAATCTTCTGTTGGGTTCAAATGTAGTTCCTCTATCTTTGAGCCTGTTGTACCTTTTTTTCTCTTTTATGTGTATTAGAGTTTAGGAAATAAATCAGACTAGATTTATATAATCAGGCTTAGAGCTCAAAGAAATCCAGAAGTTGGTGTCAGTCAGGAGATGCTTATTTTTGCATCGCTGCTTAATTTTTACTAGAGATTTAAGATGTGCTTTTTATAATGACAAATATAAAATACCTCTGGTTAGCTTATGAAGTTTGGTTTGTTAAGGATTTTCTAAAATCAAACTATTAAAAGTCTGTTACTGAGTGTCGGCTCAGACAGAGCCAGCTGCTTCATATGTGTTTTCTACACTGTTCCTGGTATTCCTGTTTTTCTACCATGGGCTTCCCCTGGAAATCTGTCAGAAATTGTGAGCTATGACTACAATTGCCTGTAATAGAGTTGTTGTCATCTTTTGTTGCTTTCCGGCCAGTGTCTGTTTAGCATCAATTTTATGTGTGTGTGTGTGTGTGTGTGTAGGTGTGTGTGTGTGTTTGGTTAGACTGCTGTGGGCCCTGCAAGGTCTTTTTTTTTTATCCCTAGCTACAGAAACAAGAAGCTAGGTAGAGCAGGAGGCTGAAATTATGACTGCAGGAAAAAAAGGAACCAGTTGGACTACGAGCTGGCGCAGCTCTGTTTGTTGTTACTAATACAAAAGATGTCATCTTTGGACTCCCTGTGTTACAACATAAGCTACAAACGGAGTCTTATAACACATACAGAGATCCTGGCTGGGACCCAGCACACATACAAATGCAAACAGTTCATTGCTCAGAGAACGTAAAGCTTGAAGAGATCCGTCACCAGTCTCCCCTGTGGCTGTTTCTGTGGAGCAGTTCAGATAAACACTTGGAGTTAGCCGGTTGGTTGCAGAGTGTTCACTCTGAGCTTGGCGAATTGTGAAAGATTAATTTGACTACTTATTTGGATTTAGCTCTCCCTGTGCTACCTTCCAAACTGTGCAGGACAAAGTGTCTAAAATGAGTTCACATCCAGGCAGACTTTGTAGCTCCTCTAAATTCACTACCTTTTTTTTTGCAAGGTGTTAAGGATGCTGAAACATGATAAAATCCTGCTCCAAGATTTAATTTTGCTACAGAGAGAATTTTGTAGCTTAGTTTTGTTTTTTGGGGAGTTTTTTTTTTTTTTTTGTCTGCCAGTAAACCTGTCCTCATTACTGTGTTTGTTTTTCTGCTTCAGTCATTGGCCTCTTGGATTTATGACAGGAACTACGTGGACTTGGAGTGAATGGAATGAGGGCTGCGTAGGAGAGGAAACTGTTGGATTTATGGAATATTAATAGGGATAGTGCACAGCTGATGAACACTGCTTAAGGAAATAGTCGTATGAAAAGCTACTGAAAAATACAGGTTTAAAAAGGCAGCGTTTAAACAGGTTTTATATATCTAACTATCTCATTATCATCGGAAGCTACTGTTGAATAACAATTTTTTTATGAAGATGTGTGTTTTAAGCTTCACACTGTGTTTGGAGACCCTTACATTGTAGAAAGATTGTATCAGAAATTAATGTTCTGATAGACTGATTATAGACCCCCCACTGCACCTCATTTGTGAAAGCAGTGCAGATACTTGAGACAAAAAGTAAATGTTAAGTGACAGAAAAGATTTGCATTAAAAGGAACTATTCTCTTAAGGTTGACGTCTCATTTCTACCTTCCTGTTGCAGCTTTAGTGGAGCTAAACAATTTACAGAATTAGAATCAGGGTATCAGTGTGCATAATATCACTGGGGGCTGCGGCTATGGAAAATGCCCTGTGATATAGTATTTCAAGTGCCATGTATTAATACTGTATCCCCAGTATATATTCAGCCAGTCAAAATGCCTTCAATGTTTTTCAATGTCAACATCATGACTAAGATGCCTGAGCTCATTGAGATTGGACAGTGTTTTATTGTAAAGAAAGCAAGGTTGTGAAAATGGCTGTTAAACAAAATATTATTTAGTTTCCAATTAAATGTTTTCATGAAATGGTGCAGCCTAAGTTTCTGATGGGATCTAGAGTGCATTAACTTTTAGTTCAATATTTAGGATTCTTCAAGTGAGTTACTCCGAACTAAACAGTTATTCTTTAAAATACTTTGTTTTTTTAACCTTTACTTTATTTAAAAGTGTTTTCTTTTAAGTTTCCTGGCAAGTATAAGACATAAGAACATATATGCAAGACTCCAGTCTGGATTGGAAACCTTTACTCCTAAATTAAGATGCATAGTCGTTTTTAGACATAAATATTTAATCTTTCCCTTTTTTCTCAATGTTCTCTTGGATAAAGCAATAAGCTATAATAGCTGTACTGTATCGATTGTGATCAATCCATAAATAACTGAAATAGTTTCAACAAATTTAAGAATCAGATAATCTTTTACTTTAGTATTTAGAGAAAAAACCCAACTGACTCAGAGCAGTAAATAAGCAAAAACTGTAGAAAAATATATGAATTTTCCATTTAAGGGGGGAAAGTGTCCTAAAATATCTTCCATCAAGAACATAAGTGAAATGTCTGTGCTTAGAAACGGAGTGTAATTCATTTATTGACTGATTGCTTGATTTTTTCTGCAATTGTTGGACATTTAAGTCCAAACATCTGTTTGCTGAGGTATGTTAGTTAACTAAGAATATCTTTGTTTAGATTGATTGAAAAATAATAGCTGGTAATTTGAATTTACTAAAATAGATGGCTCTTATTTTCTCATATCATGTGAGCTGGATTTATTTCCACACACCTAGACTTAACCATTATCTGATTAGAAGACTTGGAATATTCAGACCAAAGCAGGAAGTGGATGGGTCTCATTTGTCACATTCGTTATGTCTGATCTTGGCAGATCCTTTGTCTTAATTTTATTAATGCCCCACTAAATGGATTAGAAATCCAATTTTTATTTTTTTGTTTTGCAGAAAGACATGTAAAAATATAGATGTCAGTATTTATCATAAAAAAAAAATACTGAAATCAAAGCTTTATTTCCATAACGGCAGTTAAGCATCAAACTGAACCAGTGCTGTCTCAGTCTTGTCTGCTTTTCATGGCTTGTGCCTGTGGTGACATTCAGCACTCCTACAGTGTGAGACAAGTTAAAAGAGAAACGAGGACAGGAAGAGGTTTGCACTGCAGACAAAGCAAAGACGGATTATTTGCTATTTGCACTGCTGTGTTGGGTATGGTTGTGTAGGTTTGTTTTGGGTCTGTCGAGGGAATTTGATAAGTATTTATAGAAGCTTTTGCTCTTTCTGCTTCCAGTATACAGATGGATTATGTTTCATTAATTTTTGTAAAGATTTCTGCAGAAAATGCGACTGAAAAGATGGACGACTTACAATGCATGTTTGAGGTAAAGAAAAAAAGACCAAAAAGTTAGATAAGAAGTGATGAGTCACCCAGGATAAAACGGAGGGACATCTTTGGTGGTCAGGATCCTTCATGAGCTGATGCAAAGCTGCACTGCAGCAGATCGTTCTCACTGCCACTGACACAGAAGTGTGTAGGCTTGGAGGAAGAGATTTATGTTATGGCTGCTGTTGTATTACAAACCTGCATACTGTACGCAGACAAGCAGATTCAAGTCCCAGAGGACCAGGATGAAGACTTGGCTTTAAAGTAGGCCAGAGGCCAAATTTAAGGCTACAGAGATGGTCATACACATAAACTCGTGCTGAATCATTTCTCACTCCCCCTCTCATCTCATCTCAGCGGATTTTACAAAAATAGCAGATTAATCCGGTGAAGTGAGCAGTTCTGGGACTTTATGAACCATCTATCCTTATTTCCATCCACAGCCACCTCTTTTTGACATTCTTTTTGCTGCTTTCTTTTTTTTCCCCTTTTTGAAATCATTGAAATGTCTCCTTTGTAGTTTGACCTTTGGATGCTTATAGAGGGATTGAGGATGATACATTTATGAAATGACAGTAAGTTTAACTGGCAATTTATGACTTTGCAAAGTTCACTATGCGGACATTTCTGAGTGAAAGATGATGGATGTAACTCGGAAGTGCTGATACGATTGGAAATGATGTTGGTGACATTCAGACTCAGTTTTACTAAGTTAGAGGGAGTTCTGTCATAGTTTTTGCACAGTCAGGAAGTCTGTGGCTCTTTTTTAGGTGAGGAGGGTAGTTTTGCAGATTGAAAGTGTGATCAGAAACACTGGAAACAGCTGTCACTATGCAGGCTCTTACTCCTATAGAAATGTTTTCCTTCCTTATTGTGTAGACTGCACAAGTGTTTAACCGTTTCTGTTCCCTGAAACTCTGTATTTGCTAACATGCTCATTGAAACAAGTGTTTATTTTCTGTTTTTATCTGTTCAAGGAGCATGTTTGAGTGACACATAAAAGAGGAAGTGGGATCCCTGAGGCCCCGGCCCTCTCTGCCGGTAGAGCACCCTGCATATCTGGCCAGAGACCCTCAAGACATTAGGAAAGGTAGGAGTTTCACAATAGATACTATTGATGAACATTTTCAGCTGCAACCTGTGATTATATGCAGTGATAGACTAAAGGTGATGACTGTTATATCATTAAGAGATGGTTAATGACATAGAAGAACATCTCCCTATTAAGAGGATGTTTAAAGTATAAGGGGTCACAGGTCTACAGCAGGAAAGAAGTTATGCAAATTAAATGGTCTAGAACAGCTAGGTTATTTTGTTTTTTTTTTTTCTTTCTTCGTTTACATATTTATCAAAAATTGAAAGGAGAAACATCAATACAATCTAAAATTGCCCATAGTACCCATGGTAAAGATTAGATGGACCTTGTAAGTATTTTGTCAATGTAAAACATTTCTCAAGCACTTTCCATCACTATAGTTTATCTGAAAGGAAACTATTGGCTGCCTTTTTCCATAAGGCTCTAAATATCCTACATTTTCAGAGATCTTTAATACAAGGCCTTATATTAGGTGCAGTCTTAGATTTGTACTTTTGTCCATTTTCATCTTCCCCATTGACTAATAGAAACTCAGTGGTGAGATTTATTTTCTCTGTCATTTGTAGTTCTGGCAGAGGAGTTTGGATAATTTTTCACTGTGACTAAACTACAAGCCTGGTAGTGCTTGGAAGAAATGTGCCCAGATAAAGTCTTTTATCATTTGATATTCAAACTCGATCATAAAACCACAAAACATATGTTTTCAGGAAACTTGATTACTGGATATTAAGAAAAATAAAAAAACAAAATGTGGTAATTTTTGGTAATGACGGCTCTTTATTAACGGAAGAGTGTGTATTTAACTTCTTTTAGCTTGTAAACGGTTTTTGAACTTTAAGTGTCAAAAAATTGCTTTATACACTGGGAGTTAAACTTGTTGTAGGTGTGAAAGTTAACAACACAAATCACCAATTCCAGCATAACATGTTAGTATATTGACTTCAGTGCACTCATAATTTAATTTGACTATCTTTTCTGGAAAAACAAAACAAAAAAAAACTACAATGTTAAAGTATTCGCGTCTTTCCGCTTTGCCGTTTTTTCTAGTTAGGTATTCAGATTCAAAATTATGATAAGAGCTGTGCACAAACAAATGTGCTCTCTCATGAAGCAGAGTTGTTATTAAAGGAAAATCTAAAATACTAACCCTCAGCTCAGTGGCTCATTAAAATAGTTATACTTTAATATTTATATTGAATACTTAAAATTCATGCCTTTTTATGGTACCACTGTAGATTTCTCCTACAAGAATATGGATGAAAACTGGTCTTTGTTATGTCTGGTATGTTACAAGTGTACCATTGTAAATGTGCAACCTGTGTTACCAGGATATTTTACCTGGTTCTATATTAGACTGTTAGATAAATGCCATAGCAATACGTTAGGACTTTTTGATTGGAAAATTCCTTAAATATTAATGTAAACATGACAACTTGATGATGGACTGTCCTTGGTTGGAAGTTGTACCTGCTTAAAGAGCTCTGAGTAACGGCATTAATTTGCCTACCCGGAGCAATGATGTCATAGGACTTGGTGTTTTTGACTTTCGAAACAGACCATGATTATGAGGCTGAAGTATTATTATGGCTGTCAGATGTGGTCCTGCCATCTTCCTACTGTCTCTGCTCTGTAATTTACATCTAATTTGGGTGTAACGTTTGAACTGCCACTTCTTATGAGTTGACTCAAGTCCCTCCAATGTCTTTGTCATTTATTGCACTCAGTCCCAAATTAAAAATGAACAATTGCTATGAAAGTAATATTAAAATCTGTTGCATAAATTCCTAATAATTTAATTGGACCATGTTATACCTAAGAGTTCCAGCACTAAATCATTTTAGTAATGTCCTTCTGGATACTTAAAATACATGTTGATCTCATACTTTCAGTGTATTTATACTATATTTGATTTTTTTTTTTTGTATTGCAACTGGCAAGAGATACAAATAGTCCTAAGAAAAATGCTGAATATTGTCAGAAGGCTGTACTTAGACGTTAACTGTTTACTTTAGACGTTTTATTTTACAACACCTTGAAACCACATCTGCAAATTTTGTAAAGCTAATTCGAATTATGGATGCAAATTATAGATTATAAAATTAATCAGAAGTTGTTTGGTTGATTTGAAGGGCTATGGATTAATTGATGTGTCAGTTTTCTTAAACACCTGGGTTTTCTCATGTATCATTTTCTATGGTATTCTAAATTATGGGATCATTATATTTTATACATAAAGTTACAATAAAGAGGTGAAGTCTTAAAAGAGCAGCGGAGGCAGACTGGTGACATTCAAACCAGCAGGAATGATGCCGTGGTTTCCGAGGTCGTCTTTTGGCTGTGATTTATGTTTAATGCATTTAATGTGTGCTTTTTTTGGTGGAGACGCTCAGTGGTGCTCTCTGTAATCATTAAGGGAACACCAGCTGTGACAGTAATATGTATTGATTTTGGCCAAAAATACTTTGGAGATTGATTGGAGATTGAAGTGTGCGATTCCACTTTGCTCCTGAGCCAAGTTTTTGCATTGGTAATCAATTTCAGTTGTGACTTTTGTGCTGTGGTGGGCTCTTCTGTCTGTTAAACTTGTTCTTTAACCAACATAAAAAGCACTTATTGATCATTGGAGCTATTACATTGCTTTGGAAAAAAAATAAACCAAGTTGCACAACAATTCAACTATTCTAGAAATCATAATGCCAGTGTAGCACAGTTTTGAGGGTTTTTGCTGATGTGTTGGAATGGCTGTATAAAAATGATTGGGGGCTCAGCAGAAAGCGCAGCACAATTTTTTTAAGCTTTCTGCATTCATTTGGACAAGGTTTCTTCTTAAAAGAGCCAATAAGATACAGGTTTGCTTGCACCAACCTAAACAACTTTTGTGTGTAAATCTAAAATAGCATAATGAACTACAAAACACTAGATTATGGGAGCCTATGGAGTGCATCCGTGAAAAACCAAAGCAGAGTTTTCTTTTTCTTCTCAAATCTTCATAAACAGCAAATGTAAACCAACAAAATCAGTTTTTCACTCAGCCCCACTTTAAATACAGCGTTTGGTACAAGTCTGTGTCTTTTATCAAAATAAAAACAGAACAATATGACAATGAAGGAATATTTCAAAACTTGCACATTTTTTTAACTAAGCATCGTCTGTATTCTCCAGATATCATTTTAAACTAGGATGTCCCAATCAGGTTAATTTCCTATACAATACCAATATTGCAGCATAAAGTATTGACCAGTACTGATACTGTGCTGATACAATATCAGAATAAATAATCCATACTTGTATTGCTTATTTTGTAGTGTGGAATGTTAGAAAAGGTTTGATCAAGTTATATTACTCAAACAGAGAACAATAGTCAACAACAATAGGTATTAGAACAACTGACCCAGTGTTATTAACCAATGGCTTACAGAAACTGACCATAAATGGGATAATTCTATCATCCTTGTACAGTATTTCATAGATTTTAGGCCTTTATATTCATGCATATTTTTGCCTTATATTGGACCAATTTCTAGTACCAATGTCAGATTGGGACATTTCTATTTCAACCTGTTCTGTATCTGAGAGTAGCCTTTCAAAATTGTTAGGAAAAACAGAAAGGAATAAATCTTGGAACCATTTCTTTAAAGGATGTATTGCAGCTGCATTTACAGAGCAGAGACCTGCCTCTGGTGTTTATTGATCAGGGTTTCCAGTGAACATACATGTCCCCACAGAATCAAAATGCCATAACACTCGTTCTTATGCTGGTAAATCTGTCAGTAGTATTGACTAAGGTTGGCCTTGGTTTTATGCACCTGCCATTGCTTTGATTGTGGAAGCTAAATGAAGACCCCCATGTCTGAATTCAGGATTTATTAGCTGACCATGGAAAAGCAGCATAAATACACAAAACTATTAGCTGGGTAACTCTGAAAGCTTTGCTTCTTTTGCCATGGCTAATTTGAGTTGGTTTCTTTTTTTTGTACTTGGGTGTCAGCTAGGGCTGCAACTAACGATTATTTTGCAGATTGATTAAGCTGTCGATTATTTTTTATTTTTCTTTTCGATTAATCGGCTAGCAAAAGGTGCCTTAAAGGAAAATCTTTAACAGAATTAAACCAGGGGAAACTTTTCCACTTGAGGAGTTCTTGATAGAGCATATTTACAATTTTTTTTTTTGTATTAAATGCAGAATATTTCTATATTTTTTATAATTTTGGCATAATTCTCTAAGATGGTTGCTCTGTCAGCTAAAGGCATGTTTTAGTCTCTATACTCCAGTTAGTGATTAATTGATTACTAAATTAGTTGACAATTCTTACAATTATCAATTAATCTGATTAATTATTTCAACCCTAATCTTAGCATTTCTTGTTAAATGTAAATTTCAAAGATATGTGCTAATTTTGAACTCAGAGTTCACCTTTTTTCAACTCGCATCACTATACTTTTTTTTTTTTTTATATTTTATTTATTTTTAACCAGTTTATAAATATGAAAGCCACAAAATATAATATAATTATATGTTTTTTTTGTTTTCACAGTGTAAAATTTTTACATGGAGCTTTATATTTGAAAACATGATTAAGACTCATTTACATATATCAAGTGTCTGATGCTTCAGGTACTTGTGTAATATAAAACTGTTTTCTTATTTGATTTACTTGATTCTAACTGCGGTGCGGTGCGGTGCTAGGCTAAGTGTCTGAGTGAAGGCAAAAGCATAACAGCAATGAGGCATCCTGACAGAGTTTATATCCTCACCATTATTTACAGCACCTCTTTCCACGCAACTAGATGTGGAGTAGCAATGTTTTACTTTTGTGGACAGAGGGACCATCAGATTTAATACTCTATTGTTGAGTTAGTAGGTGTTTTATCATATGAAATAACTCCCAAATATATTAAAATAAAAAATCTTTAAAGTTGCACTTAAAACTATTTATAAGTCTGACAGATCAAGATTAAGGTGCTTTTCATTTTATACAGAATGTTTAAGAAACAAGGCAGGTATATAGTAAGATGCAAAGTAAAAGAAAGAAAGCAGAAAAAAGGCTCAGCTGTCCCTACAGAAGGTGTGCTATGAATTAAGAGAAGGAATAAATTCCCTCAGTGAGCCTACCTTCAAACACTGGTCCAGCGGTTTAAAGATTAGTTAGGTGGTATGTAATCATGCTGGCTGTGCGCTGTCCTTTGCATAGTATAATACCATCGCCAATGACGCAGGTGGACTACTGGTCATTTCTTTATTTAACTTTAAGCTACATGTATGAATACAGCACACACTCCTGTGGATTCTTCTTCGCTGGTATTGGGCGGCTTCTATTTCCAGTCTGCAAACAGGGCATTGAAACATGGAATTGAAGAAAACAACAAAACACAATTCCAGGATAATTAAAAGGTTAGAAGTGGTTCTGATGGATTATTGATTCTTGGTGTCTAACCCTCGTCGTCTGCTTGCTTTATAACTAAAGACCACAAGAGTTCTGCATTTAAAGACCTTTTGATATTATTTGATATTCAAATGTTTCTAATTCTTAAAAACAAAATAAACTCTTAAAATATTATTCTCTGTGTAATGAATCAATAGATGTTGTTTTATCTTTTCTTTTGCTGAAATAACTTACATTTTGATGATGTTCTGATTACCTGAGATGCATTACTTGATAAGAAACATCATCTCTGTAGTCTATATGGATCTACAGCATCTATCTATAGTCTATCTCTAACTCTCCATCCTGCCTCAGTCTTTGTTCTGTTGATCATCCTGCATTCTTCAGCCATGGTTATGATCTGATATAAAATGACCTAAGACAGTTCAGCATAAATCAACATTGTGTCACAGTTACTCCACAGAGAGTCTCAGAGAAGGGGCTTGAGGCCACCTTGTTCCGTTTTTGGGCCCTAATATTAGCCTCCGCCTTGTTCTGCTCCAGTTGAGGGACATTATGGCTGCTCAGATAATCAGTGCTCTGATCACTGTTGTCTTGGAAACTACTGGGCTTATCAAGCTCATATGACCCAAGGACAGCTCACAGACTGAAGCAGGTTTTACTCATTAAAGATGCTTCACACAGATTCACATTTTTATGAATAGTTGCCAGTTTTAAATAAAGTGATTAAGATTTAGGAGGTTTGCTTTGTAAGTAGATTTAGGACATTTAGCTATGTTGAGTTTTAATCATAGCAAGCAAATAAACCAGTGTTTAATCATAATGGTTAGAGGCACCAACGAATGTGTTCTGATAAATTAAATTAGATTTCAGTATTCTTCAGGTCTGGATGAGTATGGAAAAAGAGTATTTGTATTTTATTGTATCATTCCTAATCTTTATTTAGATTTTTTTTTTAGTCATCCTTTATTTGTTTTCTGCCTGTTCACATAAACCAGGGTTCTAATCAGTGCTGTTATTTGGCTATTACACTGACTTTCAATGAACATAATAGCTGTGTTTTCTCAACACAGCGTTTTTGCTCATATGAATAAGAAACCTGCCTGTTGGAGGACCTTCAGTCAGTGCTATGAATTTTGATCGACAGTTGCAGACATGAGTGCTTGTTTTGTTCTATCCCCCTCGCCAAAAGTTCACAGCATGTTATGATTATAGTCGTGATGGTTTTTGTCATTATATTTATTAGCTTCAGAAAATAATGCCAGATCACATCATTAATGTGGTGTGACAAGCGTTGCTGCTCATCTGTTTCCAGCTGTCTTATGAAAGGCCAGGCTTAACACAACCTGGACAGAAAAACGAGTGCTTTGTACTCCGTCACTGATGCAAAATCATGCTGAGTCATGTGTGCTCGCATGGAGGTGAAGCCATACCAGCAGATAGATGGTGCATCCTTATAAGGCCGGGGGTGGAGTGGCTGTCAATTCTGTCAGGCAAAACTGACCAATGATTGAGTATTTTAGTCAACCTCATAAAACACAGCAGCAGTGTGCTGGTGTACAGCTAGAGGTTGCTCACCACAATATCAGACTTGTTCAGTCTGATACTTTGAATATTAGGGAAATATGTAAGGTGGTGAAAAAAGAGGAAATAAATTGGAGTAGGTTAAATTAGCAAATATTCCAAAATGAAAAGAGCAAGAGATGTGTGGAACAGAGAAGATGAATAGAGAGCAATTTTAAAATGGTTCTAATACTGACCTCAACACCCCCCCCCCTTCATCTTTATGTCCTGCCTTCTTTCCTGTATTTCGTTTCCTTCCTCTCTCACTTTCTGTCTTTCTGTTCGTTCTTTGTGTTTTCTGCATTTTTTCCATGCATCTTCCTTTCTTTTTTACTGCCTTGTATCTATACTTTTTCCCGTATCTATTTTTTTGTTTTCTGTTTTATTTTCCTGTCCTTTGTTTTATTTCTTTCTTCTCTCTTTGCCTTCCTTCCTATCACTCTTTTTTTTCTTGGTGATCTTGTTATTCAGTTCTTTCTTCCTTCCCTCCCTCATTTCTTTCTTCCTTAAAAGAATTGTAAAGGTCGAAGAAGTCTGGAAAATTGGTTGAACATGTATGGAGTCCTTAAGTTATCTGTTTAATTACATAAACATGGAATCCTCAAAAGGGTGGCTCCTCAGTTTCAGACATAAATTGTGATGCAAAAGAAGCTCTGAGTCTTCTTGTTGAGTTTGTTCCCAAGTGCCTGTGAGAAACCGCTGTTGTGCAATCTCTAAAGGCGGATTAGCCTTTAGAGAAGAGAAGAGGCAGGGAAAATGAAAAGCGACATGGAGAAGGATGTGAAGGGGGAAATTGTTCTTGTAAGGAAGTAGTGATGGCAACCACTCTTGAAAGACAACATCACCAAGAGAGGAAAAGGGAAGTGGGGGGTTGATATGGCTGGGAAAGGTCCTATGAGATGCCTGGACTGTAGATGCAGGAGAAGGATAGAGGGGACGTGATATGTTAATAAATCAGGGAGCATGTGGCGACAGAGGGATGGAGAGCTCTGTGTCTTTTTAATGACAAAGGGAGTCAGTCTGTTTAAAGAGAGACTTCAAAGAAACTAGAACACCACATAAACTTGTATTCATTTCACAGACTCTCAGAAACAAGGCCTAAGGCTTTCTAGAGCACACAGGAGACCTGAGGTGTCTTCTGTCGTGCACGATTACAAATACAGCCTATGTAGGGGCAGACAAAAACGACAGTGGGAACATTTGTAGGTTCATGACTTTATTTAATCTACATCTACATCTTCTTTACTGTCACATAGAGCACTTATTTACATTTCCTGGGATCAATTAACAGCCAGGAAAACGTGTTGTTTACAGAAAGCATTGTGACCACGCTGTGGGCATATGTATCAACATGAGGCTCTTTTAACATTGGTCTTAGAGCAATGTTATATCATTTGGCAAATGGCGTGTGCCTTGCTGCTTCTGTGCAGCGGAAAAGGTGAAAAGAAAAATGTTTCCAGATTCAGTTGTGTTGTCAGTTCAGCAGCGGTCAAAGGCAAGGATAGGAGAGTGGGGACTGAATTTCCACTGTCCTGGAATTTCAAGTATGTTTAGAGGAATGTAACAGAAGTGATTTGATACTTTTTTTTTTTTTTTTACTTTTTCCATACAAAAGCTATACAAGAAATGTCAAAATAAGGTTTTGTGAACAGTTTTCCTAAATTAACTTAAGATTCAGTGTGAAATGCTGTATTTAGAGGTTCTGTATCTAGAGATACAGTATTTTGTGTATTTCTAAAATTGCATTGTGTATCTCTAAGTAACATAGTCACACTATGTTAGTTCTTTTCATTTTGGGGATTGAGAAAGAAAACTGCAAGGTTGAAAAAGCTTTTGTGCTTTCCTTTGGCTCACTTACACACAAAAAATAACTAGATCTGAAAAAGCTGCAAGGTCAGGAGCAACACAGAGATTTGATAACATTCCCTTGGCATGGCAATTTGTCATAGTTTTGAGCCTATAACACAAAATCTGTATGTACTGTCCCCAGAATAACACCTGTCTGTTGCACAGTGTTTATTTTTTTATAGAAGCTTCGACCAGTTCCAAAGTAGAATAAAACCTGAAGTTTTAATCCAAATATTGACTGAAAAACATTTGGCTTGGTTAGAATCACTTACTTTAAAGCAGTGATGGATGCCAACATGATACCATCATGTTTACATCTAACATGTTCATAGAGATGGAGAAGAAAATTATTGGCTTCCAAAACTGTTTGAAAATAAAATATTCTTGTAACTGACCAAAAATTGTAAATGATGTTTATCATGTTTAACATTTAATATATAGAACATCTGTTATTAGATGGTTATTTTCCTTATTATAACCAGTTCCACTGTTATTGTTGCACCCAATTATCCATAACCTACCTTTTTAGTTGATCAGGGTGTCTTTAAATCTTTAATCAGCCCCATTTCTTTTACCCTCTTGGCTGAATTTGTGTCACCTGTGGATAAAAATACACAGAAATAAAACCTCCAGTGCTTATTGTTAAGGGAACTGAAGGAAAGAGCTGCATCTCCAGTTAACCAAGCCGCCATACCAACCAGTAGACCACATCGACATGCCAAATGGTTGTTCAGAGACCATCCAGAAAAAAAGCATTTTCTACAACTGTGACACCATGGACCATTTGAAATGTAATGATTTAAATGATGTTGTAGACAAAACCAGTAAATTAAAAAATGATTGATGATCAGGTCTTTCTTTGGGGTGTGTTTCAGAATGTATGACTAAATTAACAAGATAAACTATCACTAAAACTAGAATTAAAAAGTGTTGCGTTTTCTAGTTTTATTTAGCTAATGAGATGTAAAGCGTTCATTCAATAGGAAAAAAGAACAAAACCTAATTTTTAGGTGTTTGACCACCAGTCGCAACTCAGGCTGGTTGACTTGAAAACTGTCAGATTCTTCTTATTCAATAATTGAGATTGAGTATTGAGACCATATTCTACCTGTTCATCTGTTTTTCATTAGCTAGTCGTTTGTGAATTAAAACAGCAACATTTTCCCACCATTAGATGTATTTCTGTCTGCACATTAACATCCCTGATCCCCAGTCAATAGGCGGACTAATAAAATGTTAGTTTTGTTTCACTGGCAGGAGGAAGAGGTCTAATTAAATACTAGCAAATCCATGAGGTGGACATCCCAGTTGGTCAAAGAATACATTATATCACTGAAACCGTTTCCCCCACTGCTGCAAACGTTTTAGAAAGAACAAACTTGGACAAAGGAGGCACAGCTTTGCTGAAGTTTTCTGCTGTGTGCAACGTTTTGTGTCGCCGCAATCCCATCTACTGGAGTTTAGAAATGCTGCTCTGCAGTTTTCCTACCTCCCAAGCTGCCTAAGCAGACTTAACTAAGCTAAGCTAAGCTAGCTATGCAAAACACTTTTTTTCCCCCTGGGGCATGAGAAAAATAACTGTGGCTAAGTTAATTTTCTTCCCTTCACTTGTGCTACAGCAACTTGTGGGACAACTGAAGCAGAGAATCAGTCAGAAAGAGGCAAAGATGGTGCTGGTGGAGAGAAGGAAAGAGAAGCAGTGGAATTTTAATGTGGCTGTCTGGTCTTTTCACTGCCCACCAAAGGAAAGCAATTACTATCAAAGCCACTCTCCCTGCTCAGTGTGTTTGCTTACCTGTGAGTGTGTCTGACTGCTCTGAGCTCACAGGGATTTTGTATGCTGGCTGTACAAAGGCTAGATATACACACAGCTGGGTATATGGGAACACTGATGTCTTGGTCTTCAAAGCATCATTCTGTTGCACAGCTGTCAGTGTTCACTTTGCCCCTAAAAGGATTTTGACCTTTATAGCAAAAAAATTGTCGATGGACATTACTCTGTTCAGGACAGATGTTGGACAACAACTCTGTATTGGACAGTCATCATTTTAACGTTTGTGAGGATGCAGTGTTTAAAGTAGCTCTGATACATAGAAGTTAAGAGCCATTATAGGCAGACAGAGAGATGAAGGTGTTGCGATAACAGTCAGATAGTAGTAGCATCGGGGGGGTAAATATAGTGTATATTGCCTTTAATAAGGCTGGTCAAATACTAGAAGGTAAGTTGTGTAGTTTGGTTGAGATGTAGTGATTCTGTATTTTGATTGACGGGTGCAAAAGTTTAACGGTGTTCAAATATCTTGTTTTGTTGTTAGAAAATAAATATGTAAAACGTAGGGTCTTATGATTTTGCCAAAACTCAAGATTGCAAAATTTTTTTTGTGTGTGTGCGTGTTTTTTTTGTTTTGTTTTTTTTTACCAATATTGTGATTGGTCCCTTTGCACCAATCACAATCATGTTGCTGTTTCTCTAAGGGTTTTTTTGTTTTCATGATCTTGAGAGCCTGCTTACTTTAAGAGTCTTGCAGAACTTGGACTATGTGCTGTATACACACCCATGGAGACGGCCAGAATGGGGGAAAAGCTGCGCGGAGTATGAAAGCTGCAGACGTTGTAACAGGCGGCTTGTTTTCTGAGAAAATGCTACGTCCGTCAATTATAGCCCAAACTTTAGCCGGGTTAACTGTAATGTGACCAAATTTTTGTGCCCCTGGGTTTGAACATTGATTGTATTCCAAATACATTTAATCGCTCAACTGTAACATTATAGTTCAATAATAATGAGGGCAATGATGGCTGTTAAAACCTGATGTGTCAATCTGCTCACATTTAGAATAGAAGTCAGTCCAGTTCTCTAGTGGTCTCTGTTTTTTCTCGTTCTTTGTCGTTTTTATCTGACTTTTGGCAAATTTGCACAGTTGGATTGACAAAGGAAGGTACATTAGTCGAGCTCCATAGTTTGAATTCATTTCCTCTCCCTACAGAGAGAATTAGATATATGTAGAAGGGTACTACTGCTTTCACTAGAAACAAGCATGCTAAGGCTTTTTGAATTTTCATTGGGACAGATTGGAATGTTTAAACAAGTTCAATTTAAAGACCAGATATGAGCAGATGTGTTGGTTACATTCTTATTTTTCCTTTTAACATGCTTTTTCATTTTCTGGCTTTGCTTTTATAGGATGCGAAGGTTCGCCTACTGTAAGGTGGTTTTAGCCACCTCTCTTGTCTGGGTGATGCTGGATATGTTCATTCTGCTCTACTTCAGCGAGTGCAACAAGTGTGACGATAAAAAGGAAAGGGGACTGCCTGGGAGAGCTGGTAGGTGCCACACTCCACAGTTACTCCCTGACACTTTGCATTATATACATGCATTTCTGAGAAAACCTATTTATGTTTTCATCATAGATAGCCTGTCCAGACCACGGGACGGGCCTGGTGAAGGCGGGAAGCCGGTGGTGATCCCTAAAGAAGAACAGGAGAAAATGAAGGAGATGTTTAAGATAAACCAGTTTAACCTCATGGCTTCAGAGAGGATAGCTCTCAATCGCTCGCTACCCGATGTCCGTCTGGAGGGGTAAGCTGCCTTTCAGAAATGACTGATATATGTTGTTGTTCTTTCTGAAATCACTATTTGTGTACTTGAGTGGAGTGGAGGAAAAAAGACACACAACTATGTTTATGAAAAAATGAAATGAGAATTATTTTTATAAATTTTAGCATTGTAATAAGAAGATTTTCATTATTTTTTGTTTAAAAAAAAATCTATAATTTGTGGGTTAAACAAAACAGAGGAAGAAGAGGATGATCTGCTCTTGCTTATTTTTCAGATTAGGAGTTATTTAAGCAAATTCTGGAAAAATCCCTCTTTGAAAAATAGACATTTAACATGTTACTTATACTGAAATCCAGCAAGAATGAACAATAATTGCTTTAAGTTCCTCAATAAGAAATCTTATATTAAAGAGGAGAATCATCATGATGATGGAAAACAAAGACAGCATTTAATTAACACAAACTGAAGGGAGGTCATTATTAGGCTAGGTCTTAAGTTTTAAAATGATCTGAAAGATAAAAAAGCAGTATCGTGTTACATGATGAAAAACTTAAAATCGCATTACATTATTACAATGAGATTGAAGACATGAGTGGCTTAATTAGGCCTGTCACGATAGCAAATTTTGCTGAACGATTAATTGTCTCAAAAAGTTATTGCGATAAACGATAATATT
>JAUZNJ010011207.1:0-17862 GCA_034780135.1 Jordanella pulchra
TTTCCTTTGGCTTTATCTAACATACTTTATATACAACACTTTATTTAGGACAAATATGACAAAATATATTATGTGTAATGCTAAATTGTTAGCATGTGCAAAGCTGGTGTTATTTCAACTTGTCATCAGAGATGTCAAACTTTTACAAAAACTGGGAACTGCTTCTATGCTCTTTTAAACAAACCGAGTAGGGAATTTGATTTACTAGAAATTAGGGTTATAAATATATATGGAAACTAAGAAAAACATTTTTAAAAAAATCATACAAGATTCATGAGTGACTTTTTGCACAAATCTTGATTGCAGCCGAGCTAACGAGACCTCTCTGTGAAGACACAGTTATTTTATCAGTAAACACATATCAGACAAGTGGTGACACAAGGAGATAAAAAAGCCAATAATCAGTACCTAAAAAAGTTGAATTGTTCTCATATCAAAAGTTTAGATTACCTTTAAACTGGTCAGTGACACAATTGAATGTGAAAGGCTGTTATCATAGAATCTAGCCTTTCAATTATTACCGAATGAAGTTTATCAGTTTGGAAAAGACCACATGAGCCAACAACAAATCAATGATTAAAGATTTATCTTCACAAAGCACCAAAATTTGCGGCTTCATCATGAATACAATGCTGCAAAATATTGTGTGTTTAAAACTCACAAATTTTACTATATGGACAAAGTCTGACAGCAGAATGATCAGTAAAATTTGTTTCCCAGGTTCTCTCTCACATTCACAAAATCAAGTAAATCCACCTTAAAAAGAAAAAGAACAAGCAGCGACAGCATTCGGCCTCTGAACTTTAAATATTGATGCTTTAAAACCACATACTTTAGTGTATTTTATTTGGATTTCATGTGATAAACCAACACAAAGCAGTCCATACTGTGATTCAAGAGGAAACTGATTTATGGTCTGAAACACTTTTCATTTTTCATCTGCAGCTATAGCAGCAAATGTTTTGGATTCTGTCTCCATGGCGATTACAGACTAAAGTTGGTCATTTTGTTTCTTTTCAAAGTAGCTCAGCCTCAGTCAGAATGTATAAAGAGGCTCTTTGAACATTAGTTTTAAAATTTTACCACAGATTTCTTATTAAATTTAGATCTAGACTCAAATTGGGTCATTGTGAAATATCAACAGGCTTTGATCACAATTATCAAGCTGTAGCTCTGCATGCTCTGCAGGATTAGGTTATGCTGCTGGAAGCTGGAACTTCACTCTGGTCTTACAGGCCATAGCTACAATGTTTTCTTTATTAAAATCTTTTTTTTTGCTAATTCATGCACAGAACATTTAAATTGGTGCAGAATTAGTACATAATTTCACAGAAAAAAAAACCCTATATGGTAGTGTATTCATAACTATTTTAATAAAATGTTTGCAAAAAGTCACGATAGTCTTCCATTTTAAAACAGATGCTGGCTAGAGATAAAAAAGTACTAATGTACAGTATAATAATGTGTTTTTCCTTGCTGGCGGTTAAGTGTGATTATCACTGTGGAGAAGATCATTTGGAGATGCTAACCCAACAATTTAAAGTCTGAACTACTGCAGAACAATGCAGGACCAGGCATCGACAGCAGCAGCACAAAAAACTCTTTCACCATTCCCAAGACGGCGAAAAAGAACTTAAAAGACGAAACAGGAGTCACCAAAAAATGAGGAGGAACATCTAGCAAGCCTTCTACAGGTGGGAGGAGCTAATAAATGAGATGTTAAATGTTAAAAGGAAGTTTCCATCTTTCTCCTTGACCAGTATGTGAACTCTGCTGCCTAAATTAGCATAAAGCTAACTTTTTCTATTTGGTTTAATTGGACAGTGTTGTCCATAACCATAGAGAAAATAATGGTGGACCCCACATGTAACAATCTTGCTGGAACAACATTGCAAGTTTATGTAGGTTTAACACCTTTCCAAGCCACGTTGAATGTTAGCATTTTGTCTTGGTGAATGTTAGCTTGTAAAGACTTCCTTGTAGCTCAGAGGACATGGCTACATCTGAGCTGTTGAGGCTTGTTGACACACGTGGGCTACCGTAACCATGATACGTGTTTTAGGCAATGGCTCAGTAGATCTAGCGTTTGTTTGATTCAAATACCCCCTTACACTGTTAAAGGGCAGTGATTCCTAAAAAATATACCTTCTTGTAAGCAAAGGGACTTAGAAGCAATGCTGCATTTGGCACCAAGCAACGCTGCATTTGGCGCCCTCCTTCTTGAAAGGTAAGACCTGTTGGACTTGGAAACCAGCTGGCAAATAGTACAATTAAAGGTTATAAGTAGAGTAGGTGTGTTCCAGTGCGCCACCTACAGGCCTGGAGGAGTCACACTATCTCCTTTAATTCTTTTATCAACTCTAACGTGTTTTCTCCTGTGCTTTTCCCCTTATTTACCTCCTTCAGTTTATCCTTCAACTCTGTATAATTTCCCTTCCCAAAGACAAGAATCTCCACAGGATAATAATTTAATCACTTTTGGTTGTTTATTGCAAAATGTTACATACAAAATGCAGTGAAGCTGGCTGTGTTCAACATGAACAAAATGTAAAATAACATTAATGGCCATGAATGTTTTTTGCTTATACTTAATACAAATTTATTCACATCTTTAAGTCTCCTATTTTCACTTTTTTACTAACGTATTGCAATAATAATTGTAAAAATTTCTTGGAGCTGGTTTCTAAAGAGAAGGCCCTGTAAAAGGGTTACTACTGTGTGAAAGCAAAGACAGTCTCTGGATCAGGAAACAACTGAAAAGGAGGAGATTTGATTACAGCTTAAACTGTTCTCCTTTGTGCTGCTGCTTTCTGAAGTGGACAATAGACTACTATGCTTTTATCTGAATACTCATGTGATACCCATCCAAAACCAGACCAGTAAATTGCTTACATTTATTCCCGATCTGCATGGGTTTATTTTCAAATATCATTACGTTTTTCTTTTCTTCTTTTCTATTTACTTTTCTTATTGTGTACTATATTACTTTTTATATTTGTGTCATGTTCGAAATAAACTTCCCTTTATATATTACCAAACATAGATTTTGACACCCTGTTTTCTGACTAAGAAAGACCTTGTATTCACCGTGACTGATATTCAGGTACCAATGAGCATTCAGCTAATTTTATTTTTATAAATATATATCATGTGCAGGTGAACACTTGCATATTTTGAATGCGTACAGAGTTTTATATTCTATCTTTTGTTGTTATTTTCATAGAAATTATAGTCCTGACAGATCATTTCTTTTCTAACCACCCTTTTATGTTTTCTACCCTTTTTTCTAAAGGCCTGTGTATTATTTTCCTTTGACACTATTTTTGCAGATTTTATAACAATCCTAGCCAAATTGTAAGTTTAAATATTGAAATTCATAATTTTTACTGGATCATCCAGACATGGCTTTATAAAATGCCTTTATCAATGTAATTTTTTCAAGACATGAGTACAACCTCAAGGCAGCTAGTAGATTTAACTACACTACTACCACAAGTTAAACTAATCTAGAAGCACTAATACAACAATACTTCTGGAGGAGCAGGGAAAGAAATGCCAATTTTCCAGAGGTGGGGCCAAATTTCCCTTTTGTAACCTCTGAATTTTGAGTGCAAAAATCTGCAATATCAATGCAGGACTTGTAAAACAGGAGTTTACGAGAAACAGATGAGAGAACTTGTCAGTTTGGAGCAAATGCTTACCTGTCCAACCTGTGCTCCCACCACTCAGAGAACAGGAATTCACACGTCACAATGTCTATAATTTAGCCTTCAATTACCCCGAGCAACAACAACCTCATTCCTGGTTTATGGTTTCAATACTGTCTTATCTAGTTGTTTTTTTTGTTTCATTTCTTTATTCTCAAAAAAAGAACTTGCTATCATGACAGAAAGAATAAGTGGAGATATGTTCCCAAAAGTAAAAAGAACAGAACAAAACACAACTTTTTGTTGAATCCAAGATTTAAACTTTACAAACTCTCAAATTTGAATGTGTATTAATGCATTTTTACATGCACAACATGTTTAACTGTGTCTTTTGTTCAAGAAAAATCTCATTTATTCTTAGGTCAAGCTATGAAAAGCACGAAGGTACATCACAAAGGCATTTCTATGCATGTCACAACAGTAACCTGATTAAGCAAGCAGTTTTTATACTCTGACACCACCCTTTTCTAGGAAAAAAATGAGAGCAACTCATGGGAGAACGCTAGGATTGGACAGTGGTGGTGGGGTGGGGGTGGGGGGGACGCATGCTCAGTCTGCTGGCAAAGAGTTGCTCCCTTTGAATGGGTGAATGCCCACTGCTCAGTAACCTCTCTGTTTATTCTCTCTCTGCAGATCCCCTCTCTGCTCTCCTTACTGGTCTGCTCTACTCCACCCCCTCTTTAGACCCCCCTCTCCCACATTTCTTTTAGAAAAGGCCAAAACTGAACTCTGCTGCTGCTGTTTTGTCCATTTCCCTCTCACTTGTGCCAGTTGTGATGAGATGACAGGCTAATATTCAACAATAATAATACATATTTGCCCTTTATAATTAAACAAACACACATTTTAGGTGGGAAATACAGAAAAGACAGCACCGCTTGAGCACAATCGCTTGAGCACAATCGTTCACATCTATCACAGGGATGGGAGGTGCTCTGTTAGAAAGATACTAAATAAAAGGGGGGTAGACAAACTATGTTGGACTTTTGTCAAAGGAACAAGCGTTTAAGAGGTGGGGCTGCTTTTGTCAGTTACACACACACACACACCAATCTGCATAAATGCATACAGATTCTCAGGCTTAGATTACTAATCTATACAAACACACTTATCACTAAACTTAAGAGCAACTTGTTAAAAGATAGGTTCAAAGGGCACTGAGAACAGCAAAGTTTTTCTTCAGAAGGAACAGAAATGTTCATAAGTAACCCCACATGAAGGAAGTGTTCTTATGTAGCAATAATAAAACCATGACTAGGAAGACATGGTTTTAATTTGATCGTTTGAATTTAGCAAATCATATGCATACAACAACAATGGTTAACCATTAACTGGGCAATTCTAGGCACTTTACGGCCTGTTAGAAATGAATTGTCTCTAGTGTCAACATTGACCCATTATGAGGATGTATGTGGACTGTTCAGAAAACATTGTGCATCCATGCAAAGCTCTGCTGTGATTTAACAACTGAAACTAAGCATTTGTGCAAAGAGAGAACAAATAAGGAGGGGTGAGTGATTATCAGAATGATAATTTAAGGTTTTTATTTGCAAAGTTATCAATGCCACACCCCCTAAAGTACGTATACCTTTAATTTAATATTGCTGATAATACTTTATGAATTTATGTTTGCCTTTTTAGTATTTTTGCTTGTTTTGTTTTTGTTTCTTGTTTTTTTTTTACCTTTATTCTTGTTTCCTAGGGGTATAAATATAATGAAATACAGACATTAAGGGTTCAAGTTTATCTTGTCAGTTAACAGAAATAAAAAAAAATAGCTCTTGGAAAATTGCAGCAAAAACTGTCGCTTTTAGGCTTGTTTTTATTTTATTTTGTGGGATCTATGAAGAGGCCTCTGGCTTCGGACAGCTGTGGGTATTGGAATATCTCACATATGCAACAAAACACAAGGGTATTAGCCTATATAAAGATGTTAGGTGTGTTTTATTCCTTTTTGTGCAAACATTCAGAATTGTAGAAATGATCTGAAATGGTTGCAGTAATGAATAAAGTGAACACCCTGGATTTCAACAGGGGTAGAGTTTCAGTAACAACAGAAATGCTAATTATAACCACAGAAGATTGCATATTTATTTTTATTCTTTTACTTTTAATCTCTATCCTGCACAGAAACCAAATTATTTGGAAATACCGGCATCCTTAAAATCTTAAACATAACGTAGGAACACTAAATATGCTAACAGTGCTTACTGTGCTAGTTTTTGATAAAATTAGCTTAATTTTCTTTTCTTACTAACTCTTAGTTACATGCATACACACACTGCTACAGTTAATGACTGTTGACATCAAACTAGCTGGTAATTAAGAGGATTTTTGTCAGCACATATGGTGGCTTTTCACAATATTTTACCAACATGTACACCCCAACAAGTCTGAACAGCTGACAGCAGCTTCTGTGCAGATTTATGAGCCTCTGAACCATGTTGGCCCCTCGACCAAGGTGGGGGGAGAGAGAGGAGAACTATACCGAAATAATTTTTGAGTAAGATCTGCCATACTTCTTTCTTCTTTCTTTCTTGTAGCTGCCTTTGTGCCTCAATTTCACAAAATAAGGAATCTATCGGGTTTCTAAATATAACTACGATCGGACATTTGGGCAAAGATTTGCAGCTAAATTGTTGTTTTTCAAAGAGGGAGCTTGATACAGGCTGAGATCTTTTTAAGATCACGGATTATTTTTTAAGAGCAGATATGTTTTGGGGAATATATTCTCTTATTCAGGGATTCTTTTTAAGATTTCTTTTTTTCAGTGAGTGTTTAATAATTACAACTAGATCGTTTTGGTCGAATTCATTTACAACAGGAAAAAAAAATATATATATATATTTTTATAAAATAAAAAATATATACATTTTTGTTCTAAAATGTATGGATCAGAAAAAGTTCAAAATCAGTATATTTGTTATAGGATATATGGATCAGAACTTACAAAACTCCACACAGAAGTATTTTTATAATCTTCAATTTGCTTTAAAACATAAAAAACGTGGAATAAAATTGTACAAAGTCACATTTTTATTGGTATTTCAAATGAAAAACAATTATTTAAATATATAACAAATACTAGTACAAAATTTACAACAAAAGCGCAACAAACAGAAGCATTAAGTTAACAATGAAACATTTTTTTTTGTGTGTATAACTGTTTGAATCTGAGTTTGAATTAAAGGGTAAGTTTGACATATATTCAGAATTGTGGTGGTAATGCTTTTAGGAAAACGAAAGACTGCTACTGCCAGCCGATCACCTCCTTTCCCTCCACTGGTCCTGCTCCCATGTCCTCTTTTCCTTCTGGGATGCAATAAAAAGAAGCAAGGTCTGGAAGGTGTCCAAAAGAGCTCCACGGTTGGTGGAAAGGTACAATGTGCTCTTTTCGGTTTGAGTCGCACCCATCAATATTGTTCATTGTGACTAGATGGGAATTTGCAGGAGTGATGTTGCTGAAAGTCACACCTGTGTTAGGATCTAGAAGTTGGTTAGGAATGATTGTGTGGTTGTTGGTTATACTGTTGTGGACATTGTCTGGGTTGTTGCTGCTGTTTGAAGGGATGCCTGAGGAGGAAAACACCATAGCTGATGAAGACTGAGGTGGGAGAAGGCTACTTCCTGGGCTGGGAATGAGGTTGGCGGGGCGAGTGAGGGCAAGACGCTGCGTGAGGAGCTGGTGCTGGAGACGCCTGTCGGTCCAGTCCTCCTGAGGCTGGCGGTGGATCTTCATGTGAGCATTGCGGGATTTGATTTTATAGAACATTCTAGAGAAAGAAAACCCCAGAAATGAAAAAATAAAAGATTATTAGATAAAATCTAAACCATGTGTTGGCTTCCCCTGAAGGCAAAGACAGGGAGTTTTTTGTGGGCAGCTTCTTTTAATAAAACAGGTCCTACTTACTTGCCACACAACTTGCAGGGGAAGAAGCTAGCCAATGAGGGAGCAGGAACGACTTCCTCCAAAGCAAATGATCTTTCCATTGGCTGGGAGAGGGGCGTCATCTGTGAAACACAAACACTTGTGAGCTAGAAAGCTCTGACTGACTGGCTACGTTGCATTCCATACTGGATAATCATGCAAAGCATTTAACTCATTGTTCAAAAACAGTCAAGAAGTGACTTTGAAATGTTTTCATAAATCTGAATGGTTGTGGCCTATCAGGCAAAAACATTTCACATGACTTGAAAAGATGTTAAAGACAGCAAAATCCTTTCAAGTGTTCTTACGCATTTCTGCAACTCCTCCTCTGCTTCTCTGACCTCTTCCTCCTTTTGCTTCTTCTGCTTGTCCAGCAGCCTCTTGCTCAGATAGTAATACTCCACACACTGGGACACCGTCTTTGTCCTCACCTGCAGCATTTCACAAATGATTTCATTTCAGTCATTTATAGCTAAATATTTAACAGTGTTATGAATAAAACGCTTGCTGACTCAAGAATACTGAAGCATGAAGAACAATAAAACAACCAGAAAAAGGAAAACAAATGCAAAACATGTTGAGCACTAATGCTCTTTTCTGCAGCACTCTCCAATCATATTGAAGCCCCTGGTCATGATGTGAATAAAATCTTAAAAGTAAGCCAGTTTCTATTTACTTTATTGCAGTGAGATGATCTGGTCCTGAAACGTTCTTAAAGAATCCAAACAGGAACTTGGGACAATGTTTTCAGGGAAGAAATTCAGTAAAATGAATATTCCTTAAATCAGTTTTCAAGCAATTATTTTTTAGTAGGTCAGTAGCTGCTCAGCTAAATCTACAATCTGAATCTAAATCTCTAAATTCAAATTTTCAACAAGTGGAACTTGTTCCTCAAGAAGAATGAGGAACGCCTTTTAATTATCTTCTCATTAGGTCCCATAATAGAGAAGTAAAATAATTTTCTCAAGCAATCTTCCATGTCCAAGCAAAACCTCTGGAGTTGTAGAGTACCTCAGGGATCATCCCATGGCCCCCCTCTGTTTTACATTTAGCTGCTTTAATTTGTCAACATCGGTGTTTATGACCTTTTATTTTCAGATTACATTACATTGAGCTTTACTACTAAAACAACTGAACTTGATAATATAATTAAAGATTTGTATTTTTATATAATGCCTAAAATCTCAATATTTTCTTATTTTAATTATTACCCATGTTCTAGATTTAAAGTAAAAGTTAAATAAGAAAATAATCTATAGAGTATCTTGTTTTTTTTTTTAATTTTGTTTAGTAATAATGAAGAAAGAGTTCAATTTGAATTTATTGTGTTCTGAAACCCTACATGAAGGGGGCTTTTTAGTGAATAAAATAATGGAAGTGGGTGTAGCCAGTGTCTGGATAGATTAGACAACGATATCCACTTGAAAAGCAATTAATGTTGATTTTTAGGAATTTGTAGATAGAACTACGCCCGTATCTAAAAATAAAACGTGAATATATGGAGTTGCTTTGCTTTTTGACAACCTGATGTCCCAGCTGCACATGAATGCAGCATACACAGCTGTGGAGATAATTTCCTCTCTTCAAGGGAGATTCCTTTAGCTTGCATTTATATGATGTATGGAGTTTGTGCTGATTGGGGTTTCAGGAAACTACTTGGAAAAAAGCAGATTTTTCTGTGGTATCTGTAAAGTTTTCCCGTAGCTTCAAGTCGTTTCAGTTGAGCAATTCAGCTAATTACGTAATTACGTAAAGCTTCGATTTGGTCCGCCTTTCTTCGCTGAAGCTGTTTGAAAAACCTTAATCTTCCCCAAAAATAGAGTGAGCTGATAATTGAGAGTCGTCTCTTTTTTGATTTGTTTTGGTGCTGCTTTTTAAAGCTGTGCGACAGAGCGTTGCGATGCACATGTGGTTTTCTACACAGTTATTTTGCATATGTACGAATGGAAAACAAGGGTGTATTCATTCTTAGATCTTACATAAAATAGATACATTGAAAAGGTCCTGATGTCCACTATTAGGTACAGTTGAATATCAGTGATGCTGTGGACACATCTCTCTTCAGAAGATCTAACCGATTGAGAGAAATTCATAAGCAACTCTTAGAAATACAATGGTATTTTAAATATGGTGGACTGAACTATGTAGCTTAAAATTGGTCATCTTGGGTCTTTCAAAAACCAAAACAATTATTTTAAACAAAGAATAGCCAAGTCTACACCAGAAATGGTTTGTTGGAGTGAAATGAGCTGCATTGTAGAGCTCAAAAAGGAGCCTATCCTTAACTGAATGGTCAAACAGCCTCTCTATATTCTCCAACCATGTGTCTGAACACTGTACTGGTTGCAAAAGGAGGTTGTGCAAAGTATTAATAGTAGGCGTGTCAAGAAGTGTGCGGGACACAGCAGATTAGTCTTAAAGAAAGCAAGAGTGTAAAATATAAAATGGCAGAGTAGGAATAATCATCGCTCTACATCACCAACCATGACAAGCTTAGCTCACAGTTAGGATATAAACTGTTTGTTTACCGTCTTCTCTATGAGGGAAAAGTCTTTTCCATACGTCCCTAGAGCCACACCGAAGAGATTCTTTTCAGTATCTGTCCAGAAATCACTGCCTAATAAGAAGAGAGGGAAGAGAACAAGGAGGGAGAGGTTAACAGGACAGGAGAAAAAAAAAAGATGGAAATGAATACCACAAGGTCATCCGATCATGGATGACACACTGGGACGCAGACTGATTTCCTGTAGTGAAACATGAGGGTCTTATGACCGTTGCTGTATGGAAAAATAATCTCCTGCTCCATAAGGCAGCAAGCTAAGGGAGTTTTTGAGTTAAAATGAGTTGAGGATCACATGCAGTTAGACTAAAAGCAACAATGTCTATATGATGATGAGCTGATCTTTAACGCTGCTGAAAATGTGCTAGAGTACCACCACATATATGAAAAACACTCACCTGACTGACAAAACAATGTCTGATTTGTTCTTGGCTTTTTGTGGATTTAAATAAGTAAGAGGATTGGATGTAAGTGGGAGAACATGCAGCCTTTAACAATGCCTTTTGTTATATGCGCTGTAGACAAACTTTCCTCATTCTACTCTCACATTTTCTTCTAAAAGATATACCGATTTACAGAGTTGTAGAGGAACACTTCAGGAAATCCTTTTTCACCTTAGCGCATTAGTAAATCAAACCCCATAAGCAAATATTTGCTGAAAAGACAGGAAAGACAGCTTTAGCTTTCCTCTTAGCAAAGTGTGAATGTGGTTAGTGTAGTCACAGTTCATCAATTGCCAAACCAAGCCTGATCTCTAACATCTTTACTCAGGCGAAATTTACAAAAGTAGCTTAAGGTAATACATCAGCTCATAAAACTAGCTTTTTAAATGCGAAAAAACCCTAATTTAACTATTCAAAAGAAGAAAAATATTCACTTTTTGAAAACTTTTAGTTAGTTGTTTAATATTTAATAAAACCGCCATCTGATTTCTAATGTAAAATTCAATAAAACGTTCTTCTCTTTTCAAAGAAAAACATTTAAAAATACAAAATATAAAAACTGGCAAACCTAATCTTTTTATTTCCTTTTTACAAGAAAATGGAAAATAGCACTAAAATGGAGGGGAGAAATTGCAAAATCTATATTATTTGATGTTTCTTTCCTTATAGACACTGCATATCTAAATCATCATGAGCATAAGTTTAGTACTGTTTAAATACCTACAGCTCCTGCAAAAATAACACTTGAGGTAAAGGTGTGCAAAACTTTAGAGGACAGTAGGATGAGTTTGGTATTAGTAATGCTGAGTGTTGATAAGAGTTTAGTTGTAGTTTTCTTGAGTTGTAAAAATTGTATCCTTTAATTTTCATACTTTAGGTATTATTTTAATGATTTTTAAGTCATTATTATTTAGGTGTTTTTTTTTAGAAGTGCCAAAACGATTAGCAATTTTATTTTGTATGTGTGGGATTTTTTAAAATTACTGAATTAAAGTACTAAAATCAAACATTAGATGTTCTAGAATCTGGATTTTCAGTTTTTGATTCTAGAAAAGCAATAAAAATAAATAAAATAACTTAAGGGTTTTACACACATCTTTTCTAGGAGAGCCAGTGTATTTCAACTTCAGTTTCACTTTTATTGTCTCCTGAGTGAAATTCAGTTTGCATGAAGGTAAAAACATCAAAACATTTCAAAACAGGAAAAAAATAATTTTAAAATTCAAGTTTGGTTGTGTGATTGTTTGGGTTAAAATTGAGTTTTTCATCCAGTCTGATTTAGCCTTTGGCATCCTGAATCTCCTGCCTGAGGCTAGGAGCTCAAATTCATAGATATTTAATGCTGTAATATGTGGTATAAAATTAATGATACTGTGGGTCTGTGCTAAATATTCAAACCGAGGATCAAGAAGGAAACTAGTTGCCTTTAATTTAGACAAAAGTTACCTGAGTAGTGATAATCTCCTGCTGGGGAGGGCGTAGAAAACAACAGCATCTCCAAAGCGGCCTGCAGAAAGAAATAGAAGGTAAACAAATTAGAAAAGGGTAACGATGTGACTAATTTAGCCATAACCCATAAGGATAAATATAAAAATATGAAAATAACTACATAAATAAGTACCCCAAAGAAACAATAGAACTTTTCTTACCATTGTGTCACCTTTACAGTAGTGGAGACAGTGCAGCGTTAGGTCTGTGTTGCTGCCCCCTCCTGGCAGACAGCTTGAACTACACATGGACAGCAGCTTCTCCACTGCAAATAGAGCACAAAACTTCACTTAGATTAGAATTTATTTAGGCTTTAATGTTCAACAAGTTAACCTGTTGATATTTTCTGAAGTAGGTGTTGCGGTCAGCGTAGTTTACCTTGGCCTTGAACTCTAGGGCTGTCCTGCAGCTCATCCCAGGGTTTCCACACCAGCTGCTCTCGAGGGTAATCTTCCTCTGAGATCCAGGTGCTTGTACGCGCAACACCGACAATACAAGGAGGAAGATCCGCTTGGAATCCTGGACCAACATTGACATATCTGAGAAGAGGACAACAGAGGCTCCTTTTCAGTAAAACACACACATACACACAGAAAGTTGGGAACTTCTATAAAGAAGAAAGCGTATTTTTAGATTTTACTTACGGTAACCCACATCTCTCCTCCTCGGCCCATGTTGTCTCTTCCTCCCTGTGGTGAGCGGATGAAAGGGACGAAAACAGGCCTGTGCCTCTGCGGGAAGGATTCAGAAGTGGTCGAGGGGTATAGCGACCCCAATTCTGAGCCCTTTTAGAGTGAAGAATACTAGGAAATGGTTTTCCAGTGAAGACAGGGCTAGTTTCTTCCTATAAAAATGTAAAGAAATACGATTTTATTCAATTATTGGCTCTCTTTTTGAAGTAACACGGGAAAAGGCAAAGAAAAAAGAGAGGAAACTCAAATATAGGCCAAAAGAAGAAACTTAACTTATCTAAGAACAATCTGCACAAACCAAATTATTTCCTTCTTCACAAGAGCTTAGATAAGTTCTCGTAATGTGCTTACATGAGCCTGGTTCTAAGGCAGGAACAACATCCCACCTTACTAAGACCCAAAAAACATTTTCACAGACTATTCTTATTTACACTCCTTATCAGTTGAACATGTCTAAAAATAAGACTGTGGTTTTGGAATGTGTCGTAGAGTTGGAGTTAAGATACGCAAAGCTTTTCCAGCTGCAGCGAGCTCCGTCTGCCTCCATCATAACCTGTTTACTGCATGTCGTTGATTAAAAAATGATAGCACAATGAAGAAAAACGGGTGGGAAAGGAAAAAACATGTAGACCTAAAAGAAGATTCGCAAAGATGAACTCAAAGTGGCCTGTTTCTTAAACCTATTATGATTATACAGTTTATTCATCAGATTCTAGGTCTTCATTTGACAGCTTCTGCAAATGGCTGCATTGTTTTGTGCACAAAGAATGTGCAAAACAAGAATTGCACATGTTTGCTATTTAAAATGACACATTTAGGCATTATCTTGATTTTTTTAAATATTTTTACTGCATCCTCTGTAATTACCAACTGTTGTAAAAATGCAAAAAAACCCTCAAATTGAATTAATTTTCCAACTGGAATGGCACAATCTGACACTCAGAGTTTTTAACAACAATACCTTTAATTTGAGTCAATTTAATCACTGGCTAAACAAATCAGATATTAGGAAAGATGTTTTTTTTTGTTTTGTTTTGTTTTTTGGCTTATCCCTGGTAACATGCAACTCAACTCATTTTCTCTTGGCTGCCCTAAAAAAGGGGATTTGACAAAAGAATTTAAATAAGCCAAATATGTTGATCTTCATTAAATGAGAAAAGGCAAAATAGATTCTGATAAAGACAACTGGAAGACTGGAAGACAACCTGATCTTGCCAAAGTGCACAGTGAGGAAAACGTCCATTTTGAGTTGTGGTGTACCCCATGGATCCCTTCTTAGCCTCTCTCTGTTTTGACACCTTCACCAGCATGTTGAGTGCCAAAATACCCATCCAAATGCTCACTTTGCTGATGACACTTTTTAAATATACTTTGCTGATGACACTGCACATCTAATGCAGATCTCTGAACTAGCTGATAATCGTCTTACAGCCTGTCTTTCTGATGTTGAACCCAAAGTGCTCTGAATTTTCTCAAGTTTAATCTTTAAATTGTTAGTATTCTATGTTGTCTATATTAAGTTTCACAGTTAATCAAGTGATATCACACAGCTTGCCAGAAATACATGAATAGTATTTCATCTTTGCCCAAACTTAGCTCGTTCTTATTTAAATTCAAAAGAAAATAATAATAATAAAAATAAAACAATTGAAATGACTGAAACTAAAACAAACAGGTCTGAATGAGGATCCAGTAAATGTTGCAAACCCACAGATTGAGATAAAAAATTTTAATGAAAGTGAACTGCAAGGGTCGTCATTGCATTATTTGTAAGTGTTGCTGTTTGTGTAACTTCTTTACTAATTGTGTAAGAGACCGGGAAACGATGGGAAACTGCTAATGTTGCTAAAGCTACATATAGATATGAAGGTACATACACGCAAATTAAATTCCAGCGTACCCACTGTAAAAAAGGGATCAGAATTAGCTCTATTTAATTTTCTTTTTCTCCGTAAAGTGATTAAACTTAACTTTAAAGGACTATATATGTAAAATACTCCTTTAACAAAAAGCATAAAGATATTTCCTTAAAGATAATGTTGAAAAGTGCAGTATTTTTCACATGAAATCAGTCAAATTCACATTCATTCTTACAAAATTGAAAAAACAAAAAAACAATTAGTTTGTTGGGTACAACCAGGAAAGTGCTGAACTTAGGGAAAAAAATGTTTTCCTGCAATCCAATTATTCTTTTGAATGTTCTCATCATTTCTTACTACTGATGATAAAATCACTTTACTGTACCTGCAGCTGCGGTTGGTCCAGACTTATGGGTTCAATCTTTATTTTCTGGGTTGTTTTGTAAGGTGGTGTCTTTTCAGTGGTCTCATGATGCTTCTCAGAGAACGGGTGAAATGGAAGAGGGAAAGGAGTATTTGAGGATGAACTGCTGGATGGACAGAGCGGTCTGGAGGAATGGAGGGATGAGTGATGGGTGGAAGACTTATGAGATGATGGGTCAGGAGACTGGAGAATGTCACAAGCAGCTGTAGAAATGCATTTGAAAACAAGTAGAAATAAGAGAAGGACTATAGAAACTGTAACCTTCTGAAGCATCACCAAGCAAACAAAGATGGAAACCAGTCAAAAACACTGATCTGTTCTCACGAAAAACCCACATTTGAACCTTCACTTAAAAAACAAAGCATGATGACAAAAACTATGACTTTCAACTAGAGAAATGCCAATAAAATAAAAAAAAAAACTCAGATATGAAAAGTGAAACTGCAATTTGCATGTGGGAAATGGGAAACTTCACGAGTACACCCACGAAAACCCACACGTCCCGTAAATTTACATGTGGGTATGAACCCGTGTGTAAACGCCTTTCATTAGATTTGTCCTGTGGTCTTTAACATCATATCAGTTAAGCATGTTAGTGCACCTGTCTACCTGCAACGTTGCCTCCCTCGTCGCTTTGAGACGACCTTTGGCGACACTCCGGGTCACTGGAGTCGGCTGACAGCTGAGGGAAGCAGTGTGAAAGCAGGGGGAACTTCCACATCATCCCAGAAGACTGAACACGGGGTGGGAAAAACTGAAGCCCACCCAGGGATTCTTCACTGTGGGGAACCGCATGCACCGTGGCCCCCTGTGCGGTCGGAGAGTCGGCTTTGGAGGGCGACTGAGAGGGAGGCGGTAAGGGCGTGGGAGGGGGACTCAGAACTGAAGACATGAGGTGAGACGATGTAGGAGGGGAGGGGAAAGAAGACGACAAACAGGAGGAGGAGGGATGAAGATACGTGTCTGGGTCAAAAGCACAGCTTTGCCTCAACTTGACTGATCCGGAGTTGTCTCCTCTTCCTAATCCATTTTCCCAGCTTTGTCCAGAATCCCTCTCAGAAGGCGCTTGGTATCTTCTCCTCCCCTGAGGGAGGAAAGCCTCAGAGAAAGAGTCTAGTTTCTGAGGGTAGGCCCTGTTGTTGACGCCCACAGGTGATCCTGAGGCCAGAATGTTAGGTCCTGCTGCTCTCCACCTCCCGTCTCCCAGAACTCTGACCTCCACCTCTCCTTTGGGTGAAACTGTGAGCCACGACCCTTCAGCTTCTGCCTGCTGAAGCTGATCCTCTCCTGAACCACAGCTGGAACCGTAATCCTCCTCTCCTGCTACATAATGATCGCTCACCTTTGAATCTGATCTGTTGTAGGACGCAGCTTGCTTGCTGCAGCTCCCTTCCCTGTTACACACGGCTTCACTTTGTCCATGATTGTTATAGTTTGATCTGATCCTCCACTTGTCTCCCTCTTCAGAAGCACAGTTCATTGTGCAAAACACATCGTTCGAGTTGCTGTAACAGTCTGCTTTACTGTGGAAACCATCCGCAGCACTTTCCCCACTCTCACCATCGTCCCACATCCCTTTTCTTCCGTACCACGACTCGTCAAAGTGACCACCCACTCTGCTTTCGCCACCATAGTGACCTCCTAAACCAGCATCTCCATCCAATCCACTCCCGCTGGCAGGGAGGAAGACTCTGTCACTCCCAATACTCCCTCTCCTCATCCCAGTCGAGGTGTTTGATGTCAGGAAGGAGGCCGTGGATTCCTCCCCTCTACCCCCATACTGGTCTTGGGAGTCCTGGGTGGAGTGTGAGGTTTGGAATCCAGCATCAGAGCTCTGAAAGCCGGCTAACGTCAGAAAAGATGGACGGTGGCGATGATGCTGGTGGTTGGAGAAGGACTGGGTGGATGAGCGACCCTCCATGATGAAAGTGTGCTTAGTTTTGCTAAAATACCTGCAGAAAACACAGAATAACCTGATGAATGTGTAGGGAGTTTAGTTTAGAAATTAAATACAATCACTGAAAGCAGCATATATTAATCTAAAATAACATTTTGAATAGAATTTGACACTTCTTTCAGCCGCAAAGGGATTATAAGTCATTTGTTGTGAAAACTTAATGCTTTTTTTGATAACTTAATATTTATCAAACAAAAAAAATATCAAGCTTAGCTTTAATATTTGATGTAGTTTCTTGCACAAATTAAAACCAAATAGAGTTTTTTCATCAGACAGTGCCTCACTGTGTAATACCCTCAAGAGATTAAATTAATGCACATTTGGGCTTTTAATCTTTACAACATTTCACAGATTTTCCTCTGTAAAACAATAAACATGTATCTAGAGATCTATATTATTTGTGACATTTATCTAAAGAAAAGGTTGAAACTAAGATGAGAATAAATTAATCTATTATTGCAATACCACGGTCAGCTGTTGAGATTTATTTTGCCTTTACTCACAATGGTTTTTAATAACAGTTCTTATGGTCTGGGATTTTTTCATTACTCTTCAGACCGTAGATCTGAAGTAATTATCTATGTTATGAACACATACGCAAAACCACTAAATACTCTCCTGCTTTGCTAATGTCTAAGAGAGAGGTGAAGAGATAAAGACCACATTATTTCATTTATACCCCAGAGAAACTGAAACATCTGGACGACTGTTTTAGTCAGTGGTGGTGATATTATCTATCTATCTATCTATCTATCTATCTATCTATCTATCTATCTATCTATCTATCTATCTATCTATCTATCT
>JAUZNJ010011229.1:0-17861 GCA_034780135.1 Jordanella pulchra
TGTTTCACCAACACATCCCTTCTTGCATGGGCACGGAAAGAAACCTGCTTAGAATGAGTTGAGAGGGGTAGGTTGGCTGTGATATTGGATGGTGGGTGGAGCCACGTTCACGGCTCAACCTGTCTGTCGCGGACAGACGTGATGTCATTGGAGCTTCCGTAGTTGGGTCACGCTGAAGCGATTCCCATAGTGAAACACCTCACTCTGTTATCAAAGAACCAGGGATTACGTTAAGTAACCCAACGATTTCTCGGCTGTTTATTGTGTCATAGCGCCGCGCCTCGGCTTTTTCGGATTGCTAGACTCTTTCGTATGCAGCCGACAAATGCAGCCTTCTTTTGGTTTTGTAGGATGGGTCCCCTGTATCCTACTTAGCCTTCATTTTCCCGTGGTTCACTGCTGCTGTGTTCGATTTCATGGGCTGTGTTTTCTAAGGACCCGGTCCTTGAAGGACCGTGAAAATGGGGAGGCCTAATTAAGCTGATTAGTTTAAATGCTGAATGGTTGATATAGCAAAAAGTATGCAGGAGTTGAATAGCAACAAAAAGTGTACGGAAGCAACCAGAATAAGAATAATAATAAAGAAGAAAAAGAAACTGGATCTCAATAGTGTGGATTCTTACAGCATTCACACAATAATTCAGTTATTTTCAGTTCAGTCATCACCTCACATTTCTCACAACACTGCAAAGCTAGTTTTACCTACAAGATCCCTTAAATCAGAAACAGTCAGATATTTGTTCGGTTTTTCTGGAGAAAGCCTCCGATTTAAGCCTGTTTGGGGTTTCCATGAGCCGAATGATTCACTCAGACATCAAGACAAATATTTCCAACCAACCTGAGCCTTCCTTAGCATGGAGTCTTTGTCTGGGTTTAGCATGTTAGTTATGCTGGAGATTCTCTGTTTTCCTGAGATGTTAATGGGGTTGTGTGTCCTTCTATAGTATGGCATGAAAGTAAAGAGTACAATGAAAATATATCTACCTCCATTTCATCCAGTTTTCCTCCCTCTTTTGTGAGACTTAATTTTACCATGTTATCCTGTATATCACTTCTGGGTAGATGCAAACTACATTACCTTGCTTGTACTTGCGACAGTGCAATGACAATAAAGTTGAATTCTATTCTATTATTTTCTACAGATACAAAAGGTGGTTTTAATTAGTGTATAAATAAATAGAATAGTCATATAAATCCAAATAATGACTCAGTCTCACCAAGCAAATAATTCTCAATACCAAATTTAAAAACAAACTGTCTTTATGTGTCATGTAGTCTATCTCACCAAAGGCTTGGATCTCTCAGATGTGATGCATTCAAATCAATTAATCCACATTTCTCTCTGTGTACAAATATCCTTTATACATTACAACCATGTTACATACAAAGGAAACAAATACAGTCACATTCAAGTCATATTTGTGCTGCACAATGAGACGTTGATATTCAGCCTCTTAAGGCACCAAATGAACCAAAAACCGGTGAAATCTTTAAAATCCATCAGATCCTTGGAAGCTCAACAGCACATTCACCATGAAAATCTCACTAACCCAATGTATTCATTTTTACACAAGAAAACACTTTCATGGTGAATGAATGTTGCCATAGCAGCGCAATATAGAAAATAAATAAAAACACCAGTAACAATGACACACAAAATACCTGCTGCATCATAAATGGAAATCTGTACCATTCAGATGTCAGATTGTGCTCATTAGAAACCATGTTAACTTCTGAATCTGGTTTCCTGTCATGTTTTATATCCATATTAAACATAATTAAATAGACCTAGTTAGTTATGTACCCTCATTAATAGAATTAGAGCATTAACACTGACTATCTCTGACTCACTGGCAAGTGTTTATTGAAGCTAATGAGATAAGATCTAATTTACCGAGGTTTTAAAATTAAAATAAAGTTGTTTAGACTTCTTGGGAAGTCAAAAGGAGATCATATTTAGACAAGAAGAAAAAAGCGGAAGCATGAAATATTTTTATTTGGAAAAACACTACTGCGAAACCCTGATCCAGTTCAAACTAGAGACTTTTATCCTGCCTCTCATGGCCATTTGCAGTACTAACATAAAGTCCATTCCAGTTTAGGGTTAATACAATGCAGTCTTGATTCCAAAAAAAATGTCTTTTAGGGCTTAGAAAAGGATTTAGGGTAAAGCCCTGTTACAGTAGGTATCTTTGCTTCCAAATAGATACTGTCTCAATATTAAAATGGGTTCAGATAGAGTTCTGTTAATAGAGTTCAGGTATGTGACAGAAGGAAGAGACAGAGCTACAGTTTTGATGAGAAGAACGTAAATCTTCTTTCAATATTTAGATTTTCTGTATCAGGACATGATAAAATAAACTGGATGTTTATCAGATAATATAAAGTGTAAGGAATGCACAACAGATTAGGGGTCAATAATTAGATGATGCCAAAATGGAAAAGCAGCCAATCCTTACTGTTTCCAAAGGATTTAAGAGGAAAGCTAGAAGCCAAGTGCTGCTTGTATGGATGAACTGATCATCAGCATTGTCAAACCCGTCTTGGATGTTTGCTAACCTGGAGCACTGAGAGGGTTAATACCACACCAAGACAGAAAGACATCAGCACTGATGGTGCAACATTATACGTAAGCAGCAACTGTTGCTGCTTATAAATCTTTAAAGGGTTATGAGCATACTATAGAGAGAAAGAGTATCCAGTGGATAAAAAATTTAAGGCAACTGCTCATCTTTTCAGAGGCAATGTAGCGCTCCCTAAACTTCTACCCTACAGCCCTCAGCGTGCTAAAAGTTCATAACAGGATGGATGGAAAAACACAGGTCAATCATGGCTTGATTGGAAGGGGTGGAAAAAAAGGTTTAATTTCTCTTTAGAGAACATGTCTGGATCGGCATGAAGGACAATACTTCTGGAGCAAAAATCTATGGATGAAATCCAGCCAGTTCACCAACAATAAATTGGTTGGAGAAAAAACAATTTTAGAATATCAGCGCAAACAACTATTAAACACGGAGGTGGAGGGGTGATACCATGGGTTGTATTGCAGCCATGGCAACTGGGTACCTTGTATTCACTAATTCAACCATGATCTGCTCTAAGTAACAAAGTATTCAAGAATCAAAGTTAGTCTTCTGTCTGACAGTTTAAGTGTCGCTCTACAGGTACAATAACATTAATCCCAAACAACAGACATCCATTTTTTATGGCCCAGTCAAAGTCCACCCCTTTGCCTGGCCTTAAGATGAGTAGAAACACATGGGGAGCTAAATTAGCTGAAGTAAGGTTTTCATTAAGTCCTGATAGGTAAAACCTAACAACTGAGAGATGACTGTCAGACGCTAACATAATCTGTTTCTAGACTTTAATGACAGTCTACCTCTTTAGTTCACAGTGCTTAAAGTCTGAATACATCCTAACAAATTCCTCACTGACAAAACGTCTTGGCACTAACACAGCAACAATCCTACATTAGAACTTTTCTGATATTGGACCTTTAAGAGCTGCTTGGCTGCTTGTCCTGAAAACATCAAGGAATTCTCAAACCAGGCCCCAATAAAAAGGTGACAGATCTCAACGAGAAAGTTACTTAAACTGCTTCGATTATCCTAAAACCTATAATCAAAACTTCCTGATCTAGCATAAAGCAATAAATGAGCCGCAAGTGCTGGAAAAAACAATTCTAACAGAATAGTCCGACCTTGTATACGCTACGATGTAAACTGTTCGTGACGGATTATACAGACTCAGTCACAGTGCCAACATCGTGTTCTTGTACATCCATCTTTAAGTCTTAAAACTGCTGCTGAAACATAAAGATGTAAGAGTAATACCTTATTGAGATTGGTTTGGGGACCGGCCCCAGAGACAAGAAACAACCCCTACTTATCTGAAGCACAAGTAGCAACCAGAACGGCTGCAACCAATTGTAAATGGATGGACTTCAAGATTTCCAGAAGTTTGACATATCCAATATGTTTATTCTGCTTCAAACTGACGTTACACGAATGACAACCTCTCCGGAGTCAGTGTCCTGGCTCAGGTTGTTTCCAGACACCAGCCCACGGCAGAAGGGGGCCAAACAGAGGCAGGTCCATGGCCTTGACCCGAGCTGGGTGGGATGCAGGGGCCCGCTGGGCCTGAGGGTAGCAAGAGGCAACCAAAGCGTCCTGGGGCCCAGCGAGGAGTGGCTAGTGTTTGTTTCCTCCATGTCCTTGGCCTTGTCGTAACTCTGTACATCCCAGTGAAGGTTTACTGCTCGCCAGCGCATGAAGACGTTATACACTGCTGCCCCCTCATGGACGATCAGGCCTATCACAATGACAGCAGAGTATGAGAATGGGATACATAAATGTATGGTAGGACAAAGAGACCTCACTTATAGACAGCAGCACAATGTCACTCTAAAGTTTTAGTAAAAATCAGCTTCTAATTCGAGTGTATAAGAAAGATCCTATTCTGAAAAATGATTTTCATTAATAAAATGTCAGATGCCACACTTTTAAACCATTGTCTTCAGGATTTCTCCATGTAGCTCAGAACCCAATTTCCCTTAGGACTTTCTCAAAGCAAAAATGTAGGAAAACATGACATACTTAATCTTAATGCCACGAGTAAGTAATGATATTATAATAATTTAAAAGATGGCCGTCTTAAACAGCTAGGAACTGCGATACAGAGAGCCACAAAAAAGGCATCAGTCCTGGGCTCACCGGGTTTCCATAGCAACCAGTAGATGCTATTTAAATGCCAGGAAAAGGTCCTACCTTTAGTGAACATTAATAGACCTTTGTTTGGCCAAAAAAAGCTCAGATTGAGATTTTAATCAACAAACACTCCAGAGAGTAAAACAAACTATGCAAATATAGAAAATCACATCACGCCTTTCTTTAAGTAAGTGAAAACTCAGTGATGCTTGGGGTCTGTCTCTCTTCCAAAGGTCCAAGACACACTAGCATTAACTGTTTTGTTATAGTAGGACTTTCACTTAGAAATCTTGTGGGCTCTGCCAGCAAACTGAAAGCAGGTCATTTTGGGTCTTCCAGTAGGATAAGGATTTAAAACGTGTGTTTGATTCTGCATAGAAATGCTTTCTTAGGCCAAAAAAATCCCATCCATCTGCTGTCCAATAGAAACACTGCTGTGCTAAACAGATGAAAGTTTGAGGAGTAAATGATCCTGGCAGCGATGAGTTTCTTTGGTTTTACTGAACAAATAAACTCAAAATGAGAGTACCCTGGTGCACTCATACTTCTGTCAGATATTTAACGGTGCAGAAATCAACTTAAAACAACCCAGTAGATCTCCAGACAGCCTGTAGACTAGACTGACTAAAAGTTACTAGAAAATCTATTTGCAAAGGAAAACTTAAATAGCTTTTTTGGCTCTCATTTATGTAACCTAGCTTTGTAAAAAAAAAATGATGTGATATGATTCGCCTCTGAAGATGTTTCTTAGAGCTTCCAAACTGACCTACGCAGACCAGATCCATGAAGCCGTACATGCCGTAGCAGATCTGGAAGAGCACGTCACGGCGCTGCCAGATGGCCTGCGGGCTGAGAGCCGACCAGAGCAGCCAGGAGATGCTGGCCACCAAGAAGAGGGAGCCCAGGAACACGGCGATGATCTGCACCTTCTCCACCAGGGTGATGGTGATGGACTGCCACTGAGACAAAAGACAGAGATAAAAAATGGTTTAGACGTTGAGTCCACTGGTGCAGATGATCTACAGATGAATGAAACACTGAATTAATTTTGAATTAAATGGGTTGCTATTTGATCTATCCTTCAAATAAAAGTCTGCAGCATGATGGCTAAAAAATCTTTATACCGTTTTACTTTTTTGGGTTTTTTTTTTTTTTTTACTTTTTTTCGTATCTTTTCTGTTATGAAGTAACATAAGTTTGTGTATAACAATGAAGTAGAGGGATGGATGATAGTCAAATTGTTCCTAAAAGGGTGCTGCACACATTCTGCATTGTCCCTTTTGCCTTGATACCCCTTAATCAAATCCAGAATAATTAACTGGCTTGGTTTTCAGAAATTAAAACCATTTTAATGAACATGATCCACTCCTTAAAATACCAATAAGAGTTACTCTATTTAGACACTGCATGAAATGCACCACAAAGAAATACCACAATTGATCTTCTTAATGACTTTTGTATGTAAAATGCAGATCGGTTGTACAACCTTAGCCAGAAGAGCCAGACTGTAGGATGTAAAGAGTCAGATGTGGCTCCTGGTTGGAAGGTCTGAACTGTTTTCCTTTATTTGTCCAACACTTTCATCTCTGAACACAGCTGGGTTTTTGATCATTCCCCCCATATTTGACCACTGGAGAAAACTTTAATGACTATTTTAAGGAACATTGAGATAGTTTTATTGCTTTTTCACTTTATATCATTCAGCCAAACATTAAAACAATTCAGGTCACACCTTATAAGGTTTACAAGAAACACTACTTGCTGTCGCCTCAGAGATTCCATGCTAAAGTGAAGCGTTTCCAGAATCAAAAAAGGAAAAAAATTCAGTTTGTTTATCTTTAGGCAGGCCGTTCAGCACTGAGACAAACCCTTTAGCATTTATTTTACATAAATTTATGATACTCTGAATTATGCATCCGAATAAACTGCTTTGAAAACACATATTTGTCAGATTAAATCCTCAAACAAACTCTTCGAGGTTCCTACTTCATAATAATCTAGACTAGAAAACCTGCAGTCTATGAGTGTTTATTTGAAGTCCTGGAGGCTACAGGAAGTCCTTCTCCCTTTCTACATTTCTCTTTCTCTTACTTCTAAGCACCATATCCTCATTGCTATGGATGACCTGCACAATCTAAAACAGCACTATCTACCTGTTGAGTCCCAATGCTAGCAGCCATCTGTCTGAGCAGAGCCCTGATAGAAGCAGCTGACTGAAGTACCTTTACCTGCCACGGTCTCTTCATGTTGATGGCGATGACCTGGAAACGGTAGCAGCAAAGTTCACAGGTCCAGCAGCCTCGTTCGCTGATCCACTTCAGCAGACACTGCTGATGGGTGTACCGAACAGAGCCATCACACCGGCACGGGTTCAACAAGTCTCCCTGCAGAACCAGACAAAGAATAAAGCATAAACAGGTAAAAGGCAAAGTAAAACATACCTATTATGATAAAATCAGAGAAGATAAACACACAGCAGCATAATCCGTGAAGTTTTGGTGCTTTTCACTGTTACGAAAGTTGAATTTTTTTCCATATCAAAGCCTAATTTATGTTAAAAAGATAAGCTGAGATAAAAAAAACACATATATCTAACATATATCTTGTGCATTTATAACATGGCACAAGAAAAAATCTGTTCAATGCTTTAAGTAAGCTTAGAAAGGAGTTTCCAACTCTGATATTTTATACTGTTGGAGAATTTTCATCCCTGCAGAGATAAAAACTTCACACAACTCTGTAAAAAGGCTCCTAAAATTTTACTGTATAAACAATTATTTAAAAAATAACTTGAATATTGAATATTTAATAAACCTGCAATAACCTGGTTACACGGATGTGCACACCTCTAACTTCCAGCAGTTAGTTTGCTTGAGTTTAAATTTGTCATAAAATAAAGTTAATCTGATGAAACTAAAATAAAGTTCAGCTCTCCTTCCATGATTCCCCTGATGTTTGCATCCTTTAGCTGAAGCTGCAATTTGCAGTGAGATTACAAAGTCTAACAATGACCTTCTCGCACAAAGACGTAGGTCAGGGGAATAAAAGTACAAGATTTGAAAGCTTATTTAATCACCACCATGCACTGAAAACAATCATCGGTGGTTTGAAAAAACACAAGGACAAAAGATCAATATTTCTCCAAACTGAAAAGGCTGAAAATCGGTCGGGGAGGAAGAGGGTGAACAAAACATGGAGAGAGCTGCAGGAAAATAGCAAGTCCTGGTTTTATATGAGACAGCAATTTCCTGTATCCCCCATACATTCAGACTATATAAAAGAGGGGTTCTTGTTCTTTTTGTTTGTCACATAGAAAACCAACACACTGTATCACTTAAAAACACCACATCCACGTTTAAGCATGGAGGTGAGACCATCATGCTCTGGGGTTATTTCTCTTTAGATGCAAATAAAATATACAATCAAAGGAAATTAAATTATGAATAAATCCAAATACTAGTCAGTTCTGATCTGTTCAAGTGTTTCTTAAGAAACCAAAAGATGAAGATGGATTTCATACTGGAGTATCACAGGGAGTGAAGGTATGCAATCAAATCCATAAAACAATGCTAGCTTTATGATGGAAATTATACATCTATTCATAAGAACAGTGTCATCTGGAGAGGGATAAAGATAATAAGACTTAAAGTACTTTTGCAAAACGTTTGGCCAAATATCACCAGTTTTTTAGATGTGGTTGGTCCTCCATACACGTAGCTCTCCATGTGGATGTGTTCCTCCCAAAAAAGTATGTTTTTACTATGTATATATTCAGAAAACAATATTTGGGCGAAGCAAATAGCCCAAAGTAATTAAGTAATTAATTAAAAGATGCATCTAAACCAGTGGTTTTCAAAGGGGAGGACACCAGGGGGCGCTAGGGGAGAATTATAAAACTGGGGGTGGGAAAGAAATAAAAGAAATATGCAAAAGAATTATACATGTTCAAATTAAAATTTATAATTTAATCATCATTATCATATAACATAGAATTCTGTATCATCTAACACAAAAACTGGGATTTAAACTTTAAGGCTGTATAACTAAGTCTAAGCAAGAAAGGACTATCCTGCCTTTGCTGGTCCTTAAGTTCAATTAAATGCCCTTTCACTTTTACAATAATTACTTATTTGAATCTGACTTTTTAACTTTAAAGGTACTCAAAAAATGAAGCATGTCCACATGAGTACGGTGACAGCAGTAATTGACATTAGGACCAGTCCTTTCTGTACACCGTCATTAGAGGTTTGATTTATTTTGTTCTGATCTCATCAACAACAGTTTAAAAAAATGTCAAAAATACAATACAAAGTATAAACATAATACTTAATATTTTCATACAATCCAATTGTAAAATAAAAGTCTATTTTTTCCCATACATGTTTTGTAGACTCATCTGTTAGTTTGCAAATGGAGTAAAAGCCCCTGATCTAAATAAAGCCTTATCTGAGTAACATATTGGGTGAATTTAATGGCTCCAGAGTGTTGAGGCTGTTTTCTAAGAGTGTTTTTATACATACAAGGTCCTTCAAGCTACAAACTGATCTGTTTTGTTGTTGTTTTTTTGTTTTTGTTTTTTTTTTTTTTGCAGAAAATTAAACATATGATTTGTCTTCGTCAGTAAATCAGTGCCTAGTTTTATATTTCTAAACTCAAAATTTGGAAATTGCTTTTTTTGATCTTGTGGTTTCCCAGACAAAACGAGGGTGCAGGACAACGTGCTCCATGCACTGCAGTGTTATATTGACCCAAACTTCACTGAGAGGTCTGTGGCTGCAGCAGGTTTGACTGATGACAGTGGGTCCAGGGTGGCTGCTGCCAAAAACCAGCAGGAAGATTAAAAGCAGCAAAGTAAGGGGTTCAGTAGAGGTTCCTTGGTGAATTTACCATCATTAAATTTTGGGCAGGATTCTTTAATAATGCCAGGTTAGACTCTGTAAACACTAACAAAGAGGTGCTTTATCATAACGCTTTGCCCCTGAAGGGAACAAACAGCCCCAGCATTTTCAGAGCAACTATCATGTCCTTGAAGCCACTGCAGATTCCTTTAAGCAAGGATAAAGCGAAGGCAGCAGCTTGGAATATGGATAAACAAACTTAATCTAAAATACAGATCAAATTTTTCTGTAGAATTTATGTTTTTTTTGCAAGACAGCACGTCCCAACATCTCTGAGATGTTTGATGTTATTTTCACTTAACCAACCTGATTCCTTCTGTTAATTTGTCTCCACACTCTTCAGGCTCTTATACAAAGCGCTCTACATCTATCAAAGTTACAGTTATTCCATTTCGCATCGAGCAGTCCCTGTCGCATCTTTAATACATTTCAGGATGGGAGAGAAGTTGTCTGGTTTCTGATTTATTGCAAAACCACTGATCCAGGATTAATCCTCCATTCATTTCCATGATGTGACTTTCTCCATCACCAAAAACCCTTTTGTTTTAGAGCCTCAACTTTGCTCTTTTACCTCCAGTAGGTGATTCATCAAAGTACACCAATAACCTGTCCACCAGAGGGCCTAAAGTCAATGATCATTTCTCAAAACTAGAGCAGGATGCAGCTTGGTATTAATCATCATAGTCATTTTTTCTCTCTCTCTCCTTCCTGTAGGTGTTTTTTTTTTTTATCAGACATTCCTGCAGGCCTGACCTGCCAGCTGGGTGGTGACGGGCATATTAATAGCATATTAAGGTCAGTGGACAGGGAGCTCGTTTTTCATAGAGTCTTATTAACCTTATGTGTTTAAAAGGACTTCGGAGGCTCTGAGTTCATACAGGTCAGTCCTCCAATGAAGACGCACCTGATGAAACTAAAAGAAAACATGATTTCAAAATGAATCCTGACTTTAAAAAAGGCTTCATGAAAGGAAAGTGAGGAGAGGATGCCCTAGCCATAACCGAAACAGAATCTAACCTAAAGTGCTGCTTTCAGGACCTTTTCTTTCCTTATTTTTCTATCACAAACATTTCAACTTTACCTGCTTTCAAAGGTAAACATGATTGCACTGTTGGTACAAACATCAAATGTTAAATGACAGCATCTGCATTAACTTCATCTTTAGATAAATATGCATCCTCCTTTCCTTAAAGTACAATTTTTAAACTAAGTGATTTAATAAGAGTTGGGAGTCATCCGGGTCTTAATGTCTTTCCTCTGAGATCATTAGTAAAAGCAATACTGCTTTGTCCAAGACTTCTGTTTGAACTTTACTGAACTAAGAGCTAGCATCTGCAAAGTCTGCAGAGGGCATGTAGGTGTCATTCAGAAAATCCAGTTTACCCCTAAGATCCCAGTGACCTCAGTTTGAGCTGCTGTTTAAATTCTCTGAGCACCTTATCCTCTGAATGAGTTTTCAATTTTTATCATCTGGTTTGGTTTACTTTAGCTCCCAGCTTAACTAACTGTGGTTCTGTTCAAGGGTATTTTTACTGTTCACAGTTAGAACTAAGTCAGCTAATCAGTTTGATAATAATGCTAGCATCTTATTTATTTAATTTATTTTTCTAATGCTGGTCTTTTCGAGAGCTTACCAGGTTGTTTCCCAAATCTTAAAGGGTTATTTGTAGAACCTTGATAGAACTTCTTAAACAAATTTTTCCTTGACTTTTTTCCATAACTTACTTTCTTGTACATTTATAGAACCTCCACCTTGTAATTTTCTAGAACTTAATTTCCAGGTAACTCTTTTTTTACTACCTTTACCAGAACTTTGTTTATGGTTCTGTCCTGGAATAAACATTCTGCTTTTTTCAGAGCTAAACAACTGTCTTCTGGTACTTTCTAATAACTTTCTTCTTAATTGTAGTACTTTTCCAGCTTTTTCCTCACTATCTGGGAATTGCCCTAATTTCATTGTGCTAATTTCTAGGACCTAACAGGATACAGGCTAAAACCTGTATGATATTATACCAGATCTTACCAGTTACTTTTAGATGATATTGCTGTGTTATTTATAACAGTAGCTGATACCCTGTAAATTCTAGGAAAGTTCACTTTAAATACTTCAGCGTCTCCATAAAGCCAGAATGTATTTTATTTATGTTTTATGGATAATAAGCTATATGTTAACTATATTTAAATACATATGTATATTTGTAATTTTGATTTCTGAAGAGAAAATAACATTTGCTCTCTTTAGAGCTTATTGTTGCATCTGCAAAGACTAATAAAAATGTTTAAAGAGCAATTTGTCTTAAATTGCAGTATGAACTTAATTTAGACTTTTATACAAGGTCCAAATTAATGAGGTTTTATGGGATTGTCTAATAGAGATGAGAACATAACTCTGGAATGAGGAGGAAATAATAATTAATAATTTCAAAAGCAGTCTTCTGCTCAGCTCAGATTTACTGATGCTAAATCAGTCAGGTATTGACGAGGACATTAAATATTAATCTACTATATCATTTTAAACAGTTTCTTTTTTTTGATAACTACCAAGCTTTTCCTGGCCTCTCGGGCTTGAATCACAATCAAATATAAGTCTGGACCCGGAGGCAGAGTTATTAGATTTGATCTGCTAATAGGCTGGAGCCCACGTTGAGAAGACAGGATATTCACTTAGGCGTTTACTGCCCTGACTCCTGTTTCCCTTAAGCTCTGCCAGCGATGAATCGTCCCTCATCAGGGGCCTCTGCTGTCACGAGCCAAACAGGCCTGCAGAGTCTCAGATTTCAGCAAAGCCTGGACAGAGAGTCCATTTGTCCCTGCAGGTCCACATTGGTCCATCCACTATCAGGAAGACCTGCAGACAAATTGGTGCGATGCTTGGGGATGGAGCTTTAATCTGATTATTGTTTGGTCATTGTCCTGCACCTCTGATGTGACAGATAGGGTGAAGCTTTTTATATCTAAACCAACACATTTCATCATTTTATGAGTATTTTCAAATAATATACATGTAACCTTTTGCTCTTTGTCATTTTTGCTGTTGTCCCAAGATTGAAAATCAATTTTTAACATTATAATAAATGGCCTATTCTTGTAAAGGACTTTTATCAAGTCCAAGGACCCCAAAGTGCTTTACACTACTATCAATCGTTCAGCCATTGATTCATGGTGGTAAGCTACATGTAGCCACAGCTACCCCAGAGGGCAGGCAGACATACAGTCAGTGTCACCAGGCCCTCTGACCACTGGCAGTAATGTGGACAGACAGACAGGGTTTGGAACCAGTAACCAACAGCATAGAGGATGCTCTCCTCCATCTGTACCCCCTTTAAAGACTTCTGCTGCAATTTCTCTGATCTTCTCCATCCTGGAGGTACTGAGGTCCCGACGGAAGCTCGGAGGGGACACAGCTTTTTCGGTTGCTGCTCCAAAGTTGTGGAACCCTCATTAGATGATCCTCCTCACTGCTTATGTTTGAAACCTAGTTTTTACTCTTTGGCTTTCAACACAGTATGTTTCTCTCTCTGTTTTTTTGTTTTGTCTTAAGTATTTTTTATTTGGTTTCATTTGTTTTAATTACATTTATTTATTTTACTTGTTTTAAACAGTTTTCTTTATTTTTATACCATTTTATTTCCTGGGTATATACAGCACACTCTGGCAGATGCGGTTGTTTAAAAAGGCTCTTTAGATAAAGCTGCGTTGAATTGAAGTTCAGTTGGGTAATTATAAATGTCATTTCAGAAGATCACTTCATCTGATTTGTCGCTCAGTGTCAAATTGTTTTACATTTTTTTTGCAGAGATCAAAAGATTTTGTTTGAAATTTCCCAGCTAGTGATCCCACGCAGGAACACAAGGTAAATCTAAGCCCACAGCACCATAGATCCCACCCTATGCTTAACTGTGGGTATGAAGGTTTTCCATATTAACATATTTTCATATTTTACACTATGTTCCTGTAGGTTCTTTTTATGTCAAGGTCTGGACAAAAAATTTCCATTATTTTCATAAACATTCTTTGAAAGTAAAACCTGTTAACCTGGAAAAATCTGATTAAGTTTAAAGATACGTAAAAGATCCTTAATGGCATGACTCCAACACCTCTCAGTGAAGTCATGAGTGTAAGACTCAACACTGGGCCTCACAGGAAAACATCTAGAGAAGATTTCCGCTCAGGAAAACTACTTTTAGTCAGTCAGCCTTCTCTGTTAGAGAGGGATATCATTCCAACACCAGTGAAATTAGCAGTTATAGCCTATATTCTGTGAAAACTTAACTGGCTCCTTAGTTTAGACAAACACTGAGCACGTGTTTTGAGGCATTTCCATCCTGCTGCTGTTTTGTTTTTTCTTTTTTCCTACGTTTTTATTATTACTAATGTTTTACCATGTCAACTGTGTCTCTTAATGATTTGTTGTCTCCTTAAAAGTTATTTAAGTTTTTAATGAATTTTAGGAATTTCTAATATGCATCAAATCTTTACTACTCGATTTTTCTTATTGTCTTGATGCTTCTGCTTGATCAGTCCTTATTTAATGTGAAACCGATCGTATCCACCGATCTCATCTACCTCTCTGAAGGTCTAAGAATCACTCACTGTCAGTGCTCTACACTTTATTTTATGTTTGGGAGTAGATATCTGAGGGGTTTTGATTGTTTCACAGGTAACGATTAATGTTTTTCCCTAAGATAGGATTTTTATAGTGAAGGTCTTTTGTTATATAAGATCAACTGACAGTGTCAGTTATGAAAACAAGTCTGTATTGTTCAAACTCAAACGGTGTCAGGATCGGAAAAGATCGGAAGTTGGACAGAAAGCTGCCATCGCTGCGTCCCTATTAATATGCATTTTTTCTTTAACAATAAAATGTAATGAAATTGGATTAAATGCATATACTAAACTGTTTAAATTGCAATTGGCAGAACAAAAAAGGTATTTTTTTTTGAAGACATGAACTATCAGTAAGTTAGCAATAGAATCTAAAAGAACATCCTGCTCACTGCATGTCTGCCAGTTCAACTTGGATCCACAGTTAACATTTTTTTATTTTTTCTGGTTGTAGATAAGGACCAGTTCATGTCATTATTTATTTCCTTCCTTCTGCATATTTGTTGTGCCCAATCATCAAAACATAAACATGACTAGTTCCAGATTTATTTCAATGATTCTAACTTTTTTCTATAAAAGCCAGATTTGTTAGTTCTTAATAGCTGGCCTGCCAAAGTTTCCCCTGAGCTAGAGATCTCAGCAGCTCCTCCATATAACCATGACTCTCTTGGTTTCTCCTCTGGTTATTGCTCCTCAACCCATGAGGACCTTCTAAGGTCATTGTCCTCCCTGACCTCCTCTTCATTAAATGGTTTTCTGTGCTCTCACTCTTTATTTTTATAGGCAAAAAAAAATCCATCAATTGTGCACCAGTTTATATTGATCCATACGAAAATGTGAGTAAAATAGGATTCATATTTGTGCTTGTTTCATGAAAAAGTTCAAAAGCACTGGAAAAGGTTAAAAAGGCTCTGAAAAACATTTTGTCAGGAAGGTTTCAGCAAGCTCTTATCAGTGAGCTCATTTTCAGAGATGTTGATTCAACTGTCAGAGGTGATTTCAGCTCCATGCATATTCTGTTCGGTTCTCTGAATTATTAATAAAGCAATCACACCACCACACATTTCTAACAATAAATGCTTCAGATTCTTGTGTCTGATCCCAGAGCTCTATCAGCAGAACTGAAAGTCATCCAATCAGCATGAGAAGCTGCCACTCAGCAGCTTGACATCACTCTAATTAGACGAGGTGCTGCCGTCAGCCAATCAGAGGACAGGATGCTCACCTTTACTTCAACTTCCTCCGCGGACAGAACCGCATTTAGGTTCTGATCGGCTGGGTTTCTGACAGACGTGGCGAGCAGTCAGAACCAGAACCAGCAGCCTACCTGTTCTGCACCCTGGAAGCAGATTCTGCAGCTCGGAGTCGGGATGCATGTGTCGCTGCTGCAGGTTGAAGGCATCGCTTTGTCAGATCTGCCCCCCACCGCCCCCTCCTCGCTGGAAGTGTTCCCTCCGTTGTTTTCTCTGAATTTCCCAGCGTCAGCCGCACGCGCACGGCCCTCTGCCTCCTGTGCATCTTCTTCTTCCTCCTCCTCCTCCTCCTCCTCTCCTGGCTGCGGCTCCTCCTGACCGTCGGGCTGCGGACGTCCTTGGGAGCTAAGCGGGTCGCTCTCCTCCCAGGTGTGGCGTTTGTCAGCCTCCCCACACGCCGCTCCCGCATCTCCCCCCGCATCTTCCCCCTCTGTGCTCATAATAAAATGCAAAGTCAAAATTAAATTGCATAGATGCCTCCCCCGCCCCCCTTACTGGCTCACACGGGATACACCTCCACTGCGACGCAGGGATGTGATAAATGTCTCCTCGGTTCGGTTCTCCTAAAGCCGAACCTAGAGCTCGGTCCGCTCGCGGGGCTGCACATCAGCAGCCGGAAGCTCCTGATACTCGAACCGCCCGATACGCTCCGGAGAGCCGCGCAGCAGCTCCATGACGCTCCTTAGACCAGATCCCCTTCATCACCCTCCTCTTCCTCCTCGGAGCAGAAACTGGAAAAAAATTTAAATCTGAATGAATGAAGTCCGGCTCCTCCTCACCCCCGTGAGGAGCAAAAGAAAACAATCCTTCCCAAGTCAGCTGCAAGTTCTCTGAAGAACCCCTGATCCGTCAGAAAGCAGCAAAGAGCATTTCTCCGCGGAAATGACCAATCAATCACATTATTATCCCATTAATATGATGGAGGAGACGAGTTTCCAAAGGCAAACACAAACTACTCTGAGTAGAACCGGCTGTAGGAGGTATGAGCTGGATGATAATCCCAGCAGCAGCATCAGGACCAGGAGGAGGAGGAGGCTCCAGGTCAGTCAGTCTGACACGCTGAATATTTGATGTGCTGAAACGTGGCGACCCCCCGCACTCCTCCTCCTGGTCTTAAAGGAATCACCTGCTGGCGCAGATGTCATCATCATCACTGTCATGATTGGCAGGTCAGACCTCTGAACATCAACATGGATATATCTCTATAATAAATGTCAGAGGAGAATCTAAAATCTGAATAAGTAGGCAAAAAAAACTGCAAATCCAAGAGTTTCTTGGAGGTTATTTGACTTTTTTCAGCTGTCTGTTCTAGGAGTCATTATGTGCAATACGCTCTGACTGTTTCTATGCTTCAAACAGAAAGACAGGCAAACATAGGGGGGTTACCGCTGCGTGTGCTTGTTGTTGCTCTTGAAGTTCTTCTGAACACTGATATATATATATATATACACACACACACACACACACACACACACACACACACACACACACATATATATATATATATAACAATTTATGCTAGGCTTTGTGTTTCCAATTAAATTCCTTTTATTTATAAAGCACCAATTCACAACACCTGTCATCTCAAGGCACTTTACAGAGATAATCCTTTCAGACTGGTTAGGAAAACCAGTAGATTCCATTCAGTCATTGACTTGCAAGACATGCTCCTCCTGCATAAGCTTCTGGTGACGATTATAAGTTGCATTTTGTTGCTGACACTCCAGCAATTCCTCACACCATGTTGCTACATGCATTCCTCGCATGCATGTAGCGACAGTAGAGAGGAAAAACTTTTACCAGGAAAAAACCTTCAGCAGAACCAGGCTCAGTGTGAGCAGCCATCTGCCGAGGCCGACGGAGGTTCAAGGAGATAGAAGAAGACATACAGAGAGAAGCAGAGATATAAAAGGTAAATGTTAACTAGCTCCCTGTCCAGGGAAGACACAGCCAGACAGATTAGCTCTGAGCCAGTTACCATATCAGAGGATGAAAGAGAGAACATACAGTTAATCACAGTGAAAGAAACTGAACTCCACTGTAAACAGACAAAGCTCAAACATCTATGCACAGAGATGATGATGGCAGCAGCACAGCTGATATTTCAATCAAGGGTGGAGCAGAGAGAACATAAAGTTATAAGTGGAACTTAAAAATACTACAAAATGGGAGAATAGAGATAGAATGAAGCAGAATGTGGAGAAGTGGTCCCTATGTGATCCAGCAGCCTAAACATCTAGCAGCATACATATACAGTTGTGGTCAAAAGTTTATATACACTTATAAAAAACATAATGTCATGACTGTCTTGAGTTTCCAATAAGTTCTACAAGTCTTATTTTTCTGTCATAGAGTGATCGGAACACATACTTGTTTGTCACAAAAAACATTCATAAAGT
>JAUZNJ010011251.1:0-17859 GCA_034780135.1 Jordanella pulchra
TATTTTTCTGGATTTTTGTTTTAGATTCCATCACTCACAGTTGAAGAGTACCTATGATAAAATTACAGTCTTCTACAAGCTTTGCAAGTGGGAAAATCTGAAAAATCAACAGTGTATGAAATACTTGTTCTCTCCACTGTATATTTAATTATTTCAACCTTTTCCCAGTTGTGTGATTCTCTTACGGTGACTTTGACATCCTGCCCTTTGTGTTAAGACGGAAATATTTATGTTCACTGATGGTGTTAGAATTTACCAAAGCAGCAGCAAGCTGCAGGTTTTAGAGTGAAAGCACAGTGACATATTGTATCTGTCTTCTTCTCTCCAACCAGCTGTCTCTGACTCTCTGAGGCTTTAAGAACCACAAGGGACCCGGTTAGATTTGGACAGGCTTTGATGCCTGTTTTTTTCCATGGTAACTCTATTCTCATGCCAGCAAAACTCACTGAAACGTGCCATTATATGACTGCCAGCAAGTTGTAGGTGTGACTCACTGTTTGTGCTTTTTTTTCTGTGTTAATTCTCAGTAGGGCTCAGCTTGAGGATAAGCAGCTATTTACAGTCTGAAAGACTGCAGTGATCTGTCCCCACTGCCCACCACACTGTCTTCTGACCAGATCCAGACCTAGGAGTGTGTCCAGCACACACAATTGAAAGCATGCCCGCTGTGATCTTAGCTGTATTCTTCCATTATGGATCAGCGGCAGCAGGGGCCCTAATTAGTTGTGTTGGCTTGTTGAGGAAACGAATGGGCACTGATTTGACTCCAGGGCAATAAAGGGAGTCCCAGCTGCTCTGATGAGCACGCTTCTTAGAGTCAGTATTGGCAGGGAATCCCGCTTCCTCATTTTCTCACTCTTTATAGCCATTAGTTTTTATATGCATGCTCACTTCAGAGGTTTTCTGCTAATTAACTCTCCTTGACAATTTGGGTCATATTGTGGTTTCCCAGACATTCTAAAGTTTTGTGTTGCTATCAAAAGTGAAGGAGCAATCAGGGTCTCACAATGCTGCTCTCAGTTCTCAGATGCAAATTTAAAACAGCTCCAGCATTGACATTGTAATTATGCTGTTTTATAATAGCATTTTGAAATTGGTGCTATGCTATGGCATTTTTCAAAAAGTGGATGCAGGCTTTTGAAGAATATAGTGACATGTCTTTTCAAAGATAAGGTAAAACTGAAACTATTTGAACTACAAATTGGTTTTGGGCGGCGAGCTTTAAGGGTTGGAATGAGTCACTTTCTCCTCTTTGGAGAAAATGTGTGATCTGTTCTTTAGTTTCCAGCTCCTGTGCCATGACAGTTTTAGACACAAATTCCATTCATTCTCCTCGAAACTTGGTTTTTACCACGTAAGCTGACATGTGGTACCTAATCTGACAGCTCCTACTGGCACATAACAAAACTGAAAATCCCACGTTGGAACCCGTTGGCAGCAGGATTTTGTCTTCCTCCAGACCAGCAAGGGGGTTGGTACCGATTTTCTCTTTAAGGAACCACCTCACTCCTCGTTTTAAGGAGAATTTTTTAATTATTATCCTTTTTTGGGGGGGACTGTCTGTAGTAGACAAAAGTTAAAAGTTATTGAAGCCTGAATTTTTCCCATTTTAATAACAAAATAAACGTATATGATTTGTTAAACTTCTGGAAATACCTGTACTATATGCTTTTACCAGACAGTTGAATTTCTTGCGGTGTTGTCAGGTGAACAACATCTGTATCACTGCACAAAGACTTCTGCTTACAGAGGACAACAGCTGCATCCTTCCACTTGAGCTGCTGAGAAGAGTCATCATAACTTTAAAATGATTTAGAAATCATTTTGATTTAGGAATCAAAATGATGTCTTAGTCATTTTGAGATTAAAAAGAAAACTAAGCAGTTCACCACATGTGGTATTGTTGCATAAAGTAAAGCCTTAACTGCTCTAGTTTGGCTGACAAGTCACAGCTGGTAAACTGGTCCCTACTCGTTTGCTTGCTCCAAATAATTTTGCACAGTAAATCTGAGAAAACCAGAACTCCATTAATAACATCTTTTTATTGCAATTTATTATCTGCAAATACAGTTATGTAAGGTTGTGAAACTTTAGAACATTAGTATTGTTTTTTTATTATTTACTTTGGTCCGTCTAACTAGCTGTCAACTTGCACGTCTATTTTTAAAGGCTAATATTAAGATCTGTTACTGAAATGGGTGACTTTCATCATTTCATTATTTCAACAGTCTGTTTAAATGCAATGGAAGTGAAAATTGATTTCAAATTAGAAAAAAACCCAAGCTTTCTGTTTTAAAGTACTGATGGTATCAATTTATCATGTTTTTGAGTAAAGTTATATCTGTAGCTGTTTAGAATGCACTCAAGAAAAAACACACCTTCTTTTTTTCTATACACAGTGAGTTTTAAGCAGTTTAAATTCACCTCAGCTGGAATTAATAACAGGAAGTCTTTGAGTTTGGTGTCTCAGGTGCAAATCAAAATAAATGACTGTTTTTAATCTTTAAGGTTCCAAAGAAAACGCTTCAATTGTGCATTTTTAAAGCCTGGGAGTTGCTAGCTTAAACACCAAAATATCTGCTCAAAAGAAAATAACAAGATTTTCCTCACTATATTTTTATGAGGTTCTTTAAAACATCTTAAAATGCAGCCTACTCTAACATTTTGATTTTTTTTTTTGTTTTTTTTTAACCCAGCTCGTTCCTCTCCTCCCTTCTTTACCCGTCACACTCTGACCTGTGTTTCCTCTCTTGTTTGTTGCAGCTGGGTACAGAGTGGACTGCTCCAGGCGAGTTCACCAAGTTCAGGTCCCAGTCCTCCAAATCTGTGCAGTAAGTACCTGTGACAACTCCCACCTATCCTAATAGCACATTTATTTCTTTCCCACACAGAGACCAAAAGTGTGCATGAATACAGTTCTGCACTGGTGCATCTCCTAGAAGAGCTTTGTAGAGTCTCTCTAGCTCTCTGTATGAAAGATTATCTGTCTGCTGCTTCCTTTACAGCCAAGTCAAGCATGTTGCCTCTGAAGGCTTTTACTGCCCACATATATGAGTAAATGGATGGTTCAAGTATCCACTAAACACTCTAATGCACCAGATAGTTTATTACTTCGAACCATTTAGCAGGTAGTGCTTTTCAAAATGTTTGTAAGCGCACACGTTTTTAAAATAGCACTTTGAAGATTATTGAAAGAGCTGCAGCATTGGCTGATTTGACCTATTTTATCAAAAAACAAAAAGGAGATACAAAATGTATTTTTTGACAATTTAGTCTATTTATTACATTTCCAAAATTTTACTTGTCAATAAATCCAGCTTCCTTAGAAATAAGATTCACATAGTTTGATAAAAGGCTTGTATGAAAATGATGACAGAGAGTCAGCAGAAAATGTCAACTACAAGTTTACAACTGATGTTTCTGTTGAGGCTGGTAAATAAAATGGCCTATTGTTGATTAAAGCAAAGAAATTATTCCACATTTTGTGGAAGAAGTGGTACACCTGTATACAGGTTATCTAATAATTCACTGTGTGGATTCTAGATGAAGACAACTGAAAACAAGGGATGATTTTAAGATTTCAGAGTTTATTGACTTATCAATGAGACTAGTAAAGGACAGTCAGGGAGGGAAGATGAAGCACTGCTTAACCTCTGATCAGATTCTGTCATTCGTTTGTCCACTTTTTTTTCTGTGTGAATTTAAGATTTTCACTGTGTGACATATTTACCATTTTCTTATTCACCATAAATGCACATTGAAAATGAGTGTTGCAAAAAGTACAGATCCGTGCTGATGGGGGAAGTTCTGAGGTTATTGTGGTTGGAGGGTGCAAATGTAGTGCAAGTGCATGAATTCACAAAAAGTTCAAAAAGTCCTAGAAAATACAAAAATGAGACTTATACCTGCTCATAAGGAATGTGGGGGGAAAAGCTGCAAAGAAGAGATGATGCTGTCACAGAAAATAGAGAGCAGCAAAGGGGAAACACCCTGAAAACATATAAATGATATGAACAAAAAGCTAAGTCACAAAAACCCTCCACATAACAGACGCGCTCCAAATCAGTGGGGGGGGGGGATATCAACAGATTGTACCAGACTAAAGACATTACACCAAACGTTGTATTACCTTACAAACAAGACGTTAATAAGGACTCAATCTGTTGCAAAAACATGAATAGGATGTAGTTCAGGAAGGAAGAAAAGAAGATTAAAAAAAAATCCTTTGAATTAATGAAATGAATTAAAATGTATTAAACTAAAACACTTTATTTCCCAGAGCGTCCCATTTATGCCTTCATTGCTTGGCCCTATATGGATTTATGATTCTCTCCCCCTAGAGGTCTGGAGCAGTTTTGTAAGGCAGAGCTAGTTTGCAACAAGCTTCCAAGTCTTTGTGGTTTTCTGTGTTAGCATCATTTATGTGTTTGCTGCATATTTACACTTTGCACCTCACTTTTTTCCCCAGATTTCAGCATTTTTCCTTAACTGTGTTTTTTCTTTGCATTTTTTGTGTCTCATTTTTGTATTTCCTAATCTTTTTTAGGAGTCTACTATTCTTTTTTTTTTTACTTTCAAAGGGCTTTTTGAATTTGCAGTGAAGTCCTGCATTTGCTCACAGTTTATATCCCTCAGCTTACCAGCTCAAATGTGATGTTACTATGTATTTTTAGCTGCACAGAGTGTAGGGGTGCTTTTACTACACGCTCATTTAAATTTGGTTAAACAAAATAGTAGTTTTTTTCTCAAAACTAAAAGATTTTTCTTTTCATTCAAAATAGGAGGTTTTTGCAGAGCCACAGATCCCCTCCAAACTTATAGATCTGTATGTGCCTCAACCTGACAGAGATACTCAAAGTGAGTTTAAAGCTACACATATTGACTAATAATAGAATGTGCAGCATAGACTAAAACTTCACCAACATGAAAGTAATAGATCAGAGGTTTCTTTGACTTCTTATAAAAATATAGGCCATGTTTACGTTTTTGTAAATATAGCTGTTAAAAAACAAATGATCAGGAAAAAAACAAAAAGTTAAGTCTATACTGTACATATTCTATTTTTTTCTTCCAATCTTCACTGCTAAGGAAGTGATAAAAGCTTAATAAAAAGACTTTTTTGACTATTAAATGTTTTAGTTAAGGTAAAGGTCAACTATAAACTTTTATTTAGGCTCCAAAGACTTTAGTGACTCACTAATCATGAACCTTGCTGCACATCACCGGCTCAAACAACTTACTTGCTGTAAATGTAAGATGAGAACATACCTGTACAGTCGTAGCCTATAATGTTCCCTCAGATTCAGCAGTTTGTTCTCAATATTTGCTGTGGTTGAACTTGAATAAGATGCATCCATTTGCTGCTCTTCTGCTATTTCCCACTGTCATCATTATTTTACATGGAAGGTGGGAGTGGCTGAGACAACAATAGTAGATACCGAAGAATTGTAATGATTTGACAATGTGCAAAAGCGGAGATTGTGAAATTATCTCCAGGATTTATACATTGTAGTTCCATACTCTTCTAGTCTGTCCTCTAGCTTTTGTATTGTGGGGATTTAAATTTTTCTGCTCATTGTGTTGTTTATAGTTATTCACTTCAAAAGAAAACTCCTATTAAAACATATTTGCTTCACAGCTGTTTAAACGTTTCAAACATAGCGGATGAATGAATGGCTTAAGACTCAAAGAGAAGGTAATTAAAGTAGACCTTTTTCAACCATGAAAGGAAAATAAGTTTAAAAGTCCCGAGGAAGAAATTATTAAGATATTTATGCCCTTAAAAATGTCTGTAGAAAAAGATATTAGTTCCAGTTCCCCTGAAGTTAATGCTAAGCATGTTAATATGTACAGTGGGGCAAAAAAAAAAGCATTTAGTTCATCCATGCTTGTGAAAGTTCTCCTTGGTAGAAAGATAAGAGAGGCCTGTAATTTTTATCATACACTTTAACTATAGATAATTTATTATAAAGAATTTATTCATAAATTATTGTAGAAAATAAAGCTTTTATCAAATTCAACTCAATGCTTGGTACCATAACCGTTGTCAGCAATGACAGAGGTTTTGCTACCTGGTTGAAAAGACATTGAAAAAAACAACATGATTTGTGTCCAAATGATGCCTTCATTTGGTTGAAATGTAAAAGGTAAAAAGTCCTAATTTTTAGAGCGTTGAAAAGATGTTAAAAATGCAATTCACAACATCTTTTCAGTGTCTATTGTTGGAATAAAATTGGGATAAAATCAGACCAGCCAAACACAGCCCAATTTTCAACAACTATTTCTGAGCTAAATCAAGACTTATGACCAGATTTAGCCTAAAAAACACCGTTTGGCCCATTCCTCCAGGCAGATTTACTCTAGAGCAGGAATATTTTGGGGCTGCTTGTTTTCCCCACTGTAGATTGTATGTGGTCTTAAGAATTGCCTTTTATATTTTTCTATTTAAGTTTTTACTACTCCAAAAGTAACTTTAATTTTAAAAATATATATCTGACTGTAACAAATAGTCATTAGTTTATTGCTAAATTGAAAAAAAAGGCATAGTTCCTCTGATCACATTTTCTTAAGGTAAATTTGTCACTTAACATCATTGCCTGTAAAAATAATGGATATTATTTTTCCTTAAACAGAGGCCAAAGTTGGAATATGAGCTATAGACTCATAAAAAAACAAAGAACATTGTGTGCGAAATTATTCATGCTTACTGAAACCTGGTGTTGAGCTCTTTTTTTCTGTACACTAAGTGGGTTTTTGATTCTCAGGTGATGTAATTAGAAATTTGTTTCTTATTAGATATTTGTATTCATATTGAAAAAACTAGGCACTCCTTATATTGCTTTACTTTATTGAATATTTTCTATTTTCTGAAGGAATACTAAGTGAAGAGAGGAGCCTTTGTTATACTGTTCATCATTCGAGCTCACTTACAACTTTATTGCACTCTTCACATAGTAAGACAACAGAGCAACCAAGCATGAAGACAGAATACGACAGGGACATAAAAAGGGTTGTTCTGCTCTGAACTTGAGGTGGTTTGTGTTTTTTCAAGTGCTCAGTCTCTGTGTAAAGTCTTTTGAATAAATTGAAGGTGGCACATTAAGGAAAAAAAGCAAAGAAATGCAGGCTTTGCAAAAAAAAAAAAAAAGAAAAAAATGTATAATGCTTTCTAAATTTAGTTTTCTATCATTTATTGTTCTTTGGGCAAAACAGGGGCACGTATTTATGGTTTCCAGTCCTCAAGACCCAACGTCCTGCATATTTAGCTGCTAAACTGACATAAACAAATGTTGTGATTAAAGGGCTTTTGTGACAGCTGGAAAGAAAAAAAACCCCACAAGAGCCATCAAGTTACTTTAAACCTAGAAAAGTAATTGAAGATAAATATTTACTGAAAATAAATAAATGAAAATCTGATGATGCTTTTAAATTGTGGTCCAGCAGAATAATAATAATTACAAATAAACTAATTAAAGAGGCATGGATTTAAATGATTAAAAACTTAGAAAAGATTGAAAATAATTGGATCACAGGGACTGGTTAGAAATGTCCTATCATTATTAATGCAGGTGTCTTTACAATTATAAACAGTAGGTTTGTAAAAATAATCAATATTTCAATGTGATAGATTTTGAAAAAATAACTATAAAAGCTACTATGTGACTGACCTGTTTAACCTTTTCCAAAACTAACACACTGTATTCAACTACAGTGTGTAATGACAGAGGCTCCATTAAAAAAGAAAATGAGTTCTATAATGCAGCGTTAAGACCGAACACATTTTGAGCATCAAGAGCATCTGGTTTACATGTAAAGTCTATGGTGGACGTTCCTCAAAGAGCTCAAAGAAGCAGAGGATGGGGAGCATCTTGTGCTCCGATTTTTGCAGCTTGTTTGGAACATTACATAAAAAAGTTATAGTGACTAGTTACTTCTCCAAAACCTTTACTAAACTTTTAACTTTGGAGCTTAATTATAAAGTATGAGGTGGGACAAGTGAGTTGTAACTTATGTATGTATGTAGATATGATTATTGTGTTTAATGTTTGTAATAAAAGAATAACAAAGTGTGTTTTGGGGTTTAGAACCTGATACTTTGACAGACTTCAAATGGCTAAAGAATAGGTTATAGGTAATACTTTTAAGCTATTTAACAAAAATAATACACACTTTGCAATAGAATTAAAAAGAGGTCACACTATTCTGTTAAAAAAACAATTGCTCACATGGCTTAGTCAGTAATAAACAGCAATGAAACAAAACAGACCAGTGCACCCTCCTGCACTCCTCTGTTTATGTGTGAAATTTTAGAAGCTAATGCTGCTGATAAATATAGAAGTTATGGTGGAGCCAGACTGAAGTTGACAATTAAAAGTGGGAAAAAGAAAGAAACCCTTGCTAGCCTGCTGCTGGCGTTAATAACAAAAGAAAACATCATGCAAAATGAACGGAAAGATGGAAATTGTGCAGTTTCCTCACTAGAAGTGGCATTACAAGGAAATGAAGAGAACGATTAAATGAATGGTAAACAAAGAACATAGAACAACTTCCAAACAAGTTAAAGGTGAACACCAAGGAATGTCACTGGTTACGTTTACATGGACACAAATAATCGGATTGCAGGACAAATCAAAAATGTTTCACGTAGACAATGTCAGACAGAGGATTCTGATCCAATTCGGTCCGATTGGAAAAAAAATTTAATTCCAATTGAAAGAGGGTGTTTTTTCTGATCGCCATTCCGATTAGCATCTGTGTAAACACCCATTCAGATCTTTGGAGTAAAATCATCTCCTCTACGCATGTGAACAACATCAGTGTGACATAGTGGAGGAGGTGGCTCTAAATGTAATGTGTGGATGAACAGACCACCTTGCCGTCTAGTTATGTAGCAAAGGAGCATTAGCATGAGGTACCACTGAGCCCTTAACCTAACTAAAGTGACCACCAATAGTGAAATGTGCAGGGCAGGCACAAAGATAAGCTAAAGTTGAGGACAAGTATAAGTTTGTTTACAAAACAGACAGCTACTTCCTTTACTACTAAAGCATTCCCAGAATACTAGACAGTGCACATGCTCCAATGACTGAATCTGATCGAAGGTTTGGTACATGTAGACACACGTCATGATCAGTTCATTTTATTTAATGTTCATGTAAACAGAGATTTTTTGAACTTCCAATAAACCAAGATTTAGATCTCGGTAGATCATTGGATCAGAAAAAAATTCTACATGTAAACATAGCTACTGTCCCTACAGTGGAAGATGAAGAAAGGCTCTGGGTTTAGTTTGCTGCATTTGGCACAATGTGCCTTGAATGTGTTCAAGGTACAATGAAATCTCAAGACTATCAAGGCATTTCTGGAGTAAAATTGGCTTCCAAATGTCTATTTCATTAGTATGTTTTATTAAAGTGATTATATTCAACCACAGAAGCAATGTCTGAGTCTCATTGAGATATTTTCAGTAAATCATGAATACTTTCCACAGTTTCGGGTTGTAAAGGTGATCACTGTAGAGTTTTCTTTTATCTGCCCATGTGTTTAAAACATACAGAAAGGTGAGACCTGAATACCAAGTCTAAGAACAATCAGCCACAATCATTAGTATTTATTATCCTTCATAACACATTTTTTAAATTTTTTTCTTTGAAAAAACATGTCTGGGAGTTTTTTCTTTTTTTACATTGTGCAATCATAGTCTTAAGATAGCTTATGAAGTTATGAATTTTTCAAATTTAAATATATTTAAAGAATAATATTTTTGTACTTTTTATATCAAAGCCTTTCTATGAAAAGAAAAACTTTTTTTTCAACTTTACTTTTGGTAAAATTATAAAAATGAAAAATACCCTAAGAAATAATAGAAATGAATTTGTTGTTTATTACATTTATTTTAGATCTATTTTATATTGGATTATTTAACTATAGCTACTCATTCTCACGTAGCTTTCACATTATTGTACATATGTGAAATAAAGAGGCATTTAAGATGGTTTTCAAAGGAGTTTCCAAATCATTGCACACCTTATATTCCCTGCGGATCATCCTAAAAAAAACACCTCCCTTGCTTTGATTTGTAAAGGTATGCAACTATGATGACAAATGACCTTGTTGATTGCCAGAGAAAAGAGTCTGTTTTAATCTAAATGGGATATAATTAAAATCAGCAAATAAGAGGAACAGAACAAAGAAAGATGTCATCAGAGGAAAATGCATTACAGGCTGCTCACAGTAGGAATAATAAGTCATCACTCACATTTTATCACCTGGTAATTTCAGAAATTTGTAAATCTGATTTATGAGGAAGCAATTGCCCAACCTGTAATGATGTTGGTCTTTGTAGAATATTACAAGCAATTTTGTAGTAGGAAACCATTGTGAGAATTATTAGTCACAGGGGTGCAGCAAGCCCTCATCAACATGAGACTCTGGTGTAATTTGCTACTAGAGAATAGGTTTAGGGCCATTTGAGCCTATTTACAGACTCCCCAGGTCTGTTCTTCACAAAGCCTGATATAAAGCTACAATTTAAAACAGCAGGCATGGTTATTACCATGTTGCACCCTGCCTGGATAAAATAAAGGAAATAGTCAAATGTATGGAGGTGCAGGTACTTAAACTTCAGAGATGTAACTTAACAAAAGAGAATAACAAAGAGGATAAAAAAACACATGTTAGTAGGCTTTTGTATTTTTCTTTTTCCTAGCCAGGACTGCAGTTATTCAAACAAGTCAATTCATTTGCCCCACACACCAAATATTTGTGGACTTTGGTTAGCAGTGCTGCTGATTGCTGCGGGGCTGAATCAATTCGATTCAGTTCATTTATATATAGTTGATTCACACAGGTCCTCTCAAGGCAAATAAAAAAAGAAAAACAGGAAACTCGGTTTAATCAAATCATTTTCATAATGATTATCTTGTATGGTAAAAAAAAAATAATAAAAAAAAAACACAACTGTTGCCCAGGGGTCCATGTTAAACACATTGTAAATGGGTAGACATAGTGCAGCAAATTAAAAGGTTTAATGTAGTTAAAATTCAAATCAAAATTACTTTTATCCCCTAAGGGAGATTTATTGGGTCCAATAAATGGAAGGAGTCGCCAAACAAGAAAACAAAAAGACAACTAAAGATAAACTAAACTAAAGATAAACCAAGACATCAATAATCACACAAATCAATCAATTTATGACGTTAGCATTTACAGATTTATTGACAAAATATCTGTACCAACTCTTTGCCTCTTAAATGAAATTGGGTCTAAACCTCTGATTTCCACCCATAACTTTAGAGAGCTGAAAAGAATAAGAGCAGCAGTGGGCTTAGTGTGTTTAATCCTGTGTGGTTGGACTGTCACAGAGTATAACTCCTACACACTATGTGCAATAATGAGCACCATCTATAGTTCACTTTTATTCCATGTAAGTTTTATCACTCTTGTGAGGTGTGAAGTTTCTTCCAAGGTGGTTGTTTTAATAGATGGAAGGGACAGGAAATTCAGTCGGGTACACATGTTAGTGAGATCTGGTGGCCATCCACACCACCTGGCTGTCAACACCTGGAGGTAATGACTCACACTATTATGGTCTGTGTGTCTGTGGAATGGGGTAATGGTGCTGCCTACGTTCGGAATCCAGATTTCCATCATTAAAGCTGACAAATGATAGATACTTGCAATTTCATCTTTTGTGTTGGAATTTATTGGGGACATTTATTTCCCTACTTTAGATGTACAATTGTGATCCGATAAAGGTTTATTAAATAATTGGGAAACAACAAGAAAAGCGTTTTTATTTCACTTTTTCATATTACACATAGTCAATACAGAAGCTGGATCCAATATCCTAAACATTTGAAGTGTTTGCTGTTTATTCTATACTAATATAACACTATTCATTTCTTAGTCCTACAAGGGGAAAATAGATATCACTTTTTCCAAGGTGCTCCTGGGGGAAGCGGCCTTGCCTTCCCAGAGGGGCTTTCTGTAAGAAGATCTTACTTTGCCTCGTTCCAGCTGAACTAAAAAAAGATTCAATTGGAAAGAGAAAAGCTTTTTTCTTCTCTTAACCAGTTATTTGATTCAGTGTAGCTGACTGCTTACAACAGACAAAATCTGTAAATTTTTTACTTTTTATGGAATAATCATTGGAATTATTAATAGATTTTTCAAAAGGTAATTTAATTAGATAATGAAATGTTAATGCCACCCATTCTGAGGGTTTTTAGGTTTAAATATTCATTGAAGCTAAAGTTTTAAGGGAATCGGACTGCACCGAGTCAAAGTGAGCCCCTAAAAAGCTGTTTAAGCCAATAGACTCTGCGGTGATGACTTTTAAAAATGTATCACTCTCAAAGTGTTGGGTTTTGTAACTGCCTGTGCTCATATCTGTGACGTGATAGGTTGGCACTGCCTGCTAGGTGCTGTCACAACAACCTGATGCGTGACAGTAATGTTGTCAGGTGAGGAACTCAGATAACCTCCATCAACCGTATCTCTTCTTTTTGAAACAGCTAGCAGCGCCTCTGGCTTTGTAGACAACCTGGGGTGATTGACATTTGCTTAAGTTATACAAACTCGAGTGCTCTGAGCTGCATACTGAGCTGGTCCAGGGCTGTGCTTGATGTGATGCGTCTTTTTTAAAGCAGCATACACCAGTTTTTGTTAAAGTAAGTTAAATTAATGACATTAGGATTAATTATGAAAAAATTAATTTGGCTGAAAGTTGATTGAGGATAACTATTGTGCTCCTTTCAGGTTAAATTTTAAGAAATACAGACATGATAAATGTTCTTTGATTGACATGCATGGTAAAACTGGTAGATTTTAATTACACATGTATATTTCCTGACCCTTTTAACCATTGTCCAAACACTTTGAATTGTGCTGAGTTCTAAGCTCATTAAATGACTAACATTAGCCAGCATTAATCATACCTAAATCTGTTTTGATCCAATCTGATGGAACACCCAGTTGCTTCTAAATGAACTTTAACTTCTAAACTTTCTCTCTAATAATACATAAGTCAGACTGAGCAGAAATATTAATGCACTCATTAAGAATCAGACCTATAGTGAACTAAAAGATATTTTACTTCAGTCAATAAGACTGAATACAAATATGTGCAAAACTTTTCTTATTCTTAATAGTAATTGTTTTAAAAAAGAATTAAATTCAAATAACATGAATCAAAGTATATATGTTTTGCACACAGCATCAATAGTTTTTTAAAATACAGTTTAGTTTTAAATTTCCTTCTACATCTCTGTATTGAATGCTGATCATTTGGTTACATGCAGTTCATATATATTATGAATTATTCTGTTTATTTGCATTTGCGCACCTTCATAAATATTAATTTAAAGCCTCCTGCAGTAATGTAAATATGGAAAAGGCAGGTCAACGATAGAAAATGCTGATGAAATTTGGGTTCAGAACAAGTTTAGCCCTTTTTGACATCTTTTTTTGTAAGTCAAGTTTCAGCCTAATTCTGTCATCTATTATTAATCCTAAAAAAAATATTCTTATAAATGTGTTCAATATTTTTCCCATCAGTTCCCTGTTTACTTTAGTAATTCTGCTTCTAGAAAATGTGTTTTTTGGTTTACTTTTTTTCTGTCAGACTGTATTTCTAATTTAGAAATCTATAAACTTATAATTGTCCATCTTATGTATATCTTGTTCCAAAAATATGGTATATAAAAAGAAAAAAATAGCTTCATTTTGTTGGATACCTTACACAAATCATAAACATAAAAGAAGAGTTTTGGCCCCTGGAAGACACCATAAGAGATATCCAAACCTTGAGATAATTACTCTGCAAACTTCACAAATTGACCCCTGCTCCCTAAATAACTGCTCACCAAGTGAGTAATTCAGTGAATCCTTTGTAAGGAAGTAATAAAAGTTAATTTTTGGACTTGCTGGGATTAATTTTATCAAATGTCTTTTAAAGATTGATGAATGAATTCTTGAGGAAACCAAACAACCAATTTTAAATGAGTTCCGACTGAGAATTCTGTTAAAAATCTATGAAGAACAGAAAAGTGTGAGATTTCTTTGAAGACAGCTAAAATTAATATACATGGAAATAGAATTTCTCTAAAAAATTGTTAACATTCATTCATGTCACAGTGGTGTTTATAAGAGCCTGTGTTTATTTACATTATGCATGAGTTGTGCACCCATTCTAGAGTTCAGAATCAGTGAAACTGTGTTTAAATGACTATGTTTATGTACACAGTGAGTGGCTTTAAACCTCCTCTGGCTCTCTCTTTACATTTTAATACAGAATCAAACATCACTTCAACAAGGTTGTTATCCAGCAATTAGCAAGAAGATTTATTATATAAGCTACTTAAAATGTCTTGGTATTCCATCTCACAAAGTGCAGAGAGGGTTGTTCACATGCAATTCGTTACAGCTTATAAAATGACATGCAAGCTCCTCCTTTAATTTGCAGACATATAGAGGACAGTTACTTTTCTTTCTCCTGGTTATTACTGGACTTCTTTTCCAAGCAACATTGAGGGAAGCCTTGTGGTGAATGTCCAGTTATTTCACTGTGGGATCTCTCTATCTATAATTGAATCACTTAAACACTCCTAGCTATTATAGCTGGCAAGGAGCAAAAGGAGAGTATAGTGCTTTTCCAGCTGACATCATAGGCATCCAGATTTAGCATGGAGACGAGCTGAATGCTGCACCTGCTCTCAGCACCTGTGCTATCTGATTGGATTCAATTTATTGTGTGTGTTTGTTTCTGTGTGCATACTTATCCTTGATTTGGTTTCAGTCTGAGTACAGTTCCAAGGGTTTACTTCCTCTCACATAAGATACTTGGAAGATCTTAGAATACAGTTTTCTTTTTTGTTTCTTGTGGAAGCGGCGGGGGGGTTGCCAGAAAGCTGCAATGACTCCAGTGTCCTGTTGTCTTCCCTAAGGCTTTCAGTCCACCATCTGTTTGAGCGATGGGAGCTTGCAAGGATCCAAATCCTTGACTGTGTATGTGTTTTTATTTTTTGTTAGTGTGTGTCTGCCTCTGTCTTTGAGTGTCTTGTGGCTCATGTCTAATCGCAATGCCTTTGGGGTTTAAATGCAGATATTTGGAGCTGTGAAAAACTGGGATTTCACAGCAGACATCTGATTGGCAGTAATTCCTGAGTGCAACCAAACTGCAACGCAGAGTTGGTTTCAGCCAAATATAATTAGACACAGTAATGATGACAGGGGGTCAGGTTAGTATGGCAGAGAGCAGAAAATATGTTGAGCATCTTTAAAATGGATATAAGCCTTTTTGAAGGGGTTTAAGTACATATCCAGGACATGGTTATTGGTGTGTAATAAGGGGAAATCAGCTGTTTAAAACTCATGCTGTTAAATTACAGCAGATAAATATTAGCTGTTATACGATGTATATTCTAGATGAATCTTATCAGAGCAAACAAATCTAATTGCATTTGACCGACGATCCGATAGATTGCATAGACTGCATAGATTTCTTGCATTAGCAGTATGTGGGTAAAAATCATGTAAAAATCCCTGTCTCTGTAAATGTCAGATTGTCACTATCCAAAAGTGACAGTGTGACATTTATAACTCTGTTTCAATCAAGCGGACATGAACAGGTCAGACGGTAATCAGGTTTCTATCTTCTCCCACACTGTTTCTGTCGGAAACTATAAGTACAGCACTATAAATTCCCTCAAGGAGCTTAAGCACAGATTTGCCACTCAGTGAACTTCATTTATGTGTACAGTCAGTATAGGCTGGGTTTAAGGAGATGAGAAGCTTTTACAGAGACTTTGAAATAATAAGATTGGATTAAAACATTTAGGAAATGAAAAAATAAAAATCTTTCCTCTCAGATTGTGACATAAACACAGCTTCAGATTTTTTTCAAAGGCAACCAGAGTTCAGTCTTAAGGACTTAGTACAAATTCAGTGTAGGCATGTTTGTATAACACTATCACACTGTTGATTTTTTTTTTCTATTAGATTCAAAGAAGCTGATCGGATCTGATGTGAAAATTGACTGAACTAAAGAGAATAAAATCATAGACGGAAACTAATTGTGACAGAGGCAATATTTCCACCTTCAGCAGGACAAGGACCTTAATATAAACTAATACAACGGTGACATTCTCGTATGAAAGACAGGCCTTGTCAAAGTTCTGTCCTAATTCCAGTTAAGAATCTATTACAAGAGATTTTTTTTTTTTGTACATAAATGTGCTAAATTTTGATTTTTGAAAACTCTTTTAAAAGTATAATTTTGTTCTTGGGTTTGGGGCACAGTTGTAATTTTTTTTTTTAACTTATGTTCTTATTGTTTTATTTATCTTATTGCTTTTAACTGTCTATTCTTAATACTCTTTGCACAAAAATGAAATTATTCCAACTAAGAGGGATTGTTTATGCTGATTGACAATCCGGTCAACATGCATGTAAACACTTGTCAGGATCAAGTTACTCTGAGTGAAGCAAGCTGACCTGTCATGTGCACCCCCTGTCAACACGAGGTATTTCTGCTTTAAGTGGCTGGATGCTCTGCCTGGATGCTATCAGAATATTTCAAATGGCATCTTTGCATGACCTGCGACAGACTGGCGACCTCTCCAGGGTGTACCCCGCCTCTCGCCTGAAACGCAGCTGGAGATAGGCACCAGCAACACTCCCGACCCCATTAGGGACAAGGGTGTAAAGACAATGGATGGATGGATGGATGGATCTTTGCATGACACATTTCTTTCCAGTAGGCCATTTTATTCTGGTTACCTATGTCCATATAGACAGTAGTCTGATCATACTTTTGTGTTTTAATCCAAACACATTCAAATTGGATTATTAAATGTTGTACATGTAGATAGATAGATGTTGTTTCCTTTAAGCCAAATCTGGTGGATATTTTGTTTTTTACAAAAGACGTAAAATTCAGCATTACCAGGTGGTGAGTTATATTCATGATATGCTGAAGAGTTACCCGGCATATCATCACATTCTGCAGACGTCCTGTTTTGAGCCATTTAGGGTGTTGAAATAAAAATGCTTTTAAAAGTTGCAGGACAGAAGCTCATATAAACTTGAACTGGAAACCCCCGATATAAACCATTCTGTATTCTGACTGTATGTTAAAGTCATTTACCCTGTTGTTGAGTAAAACTCTTCTCTAGTATCTTGCTTCTAGTATCTTGAATTCACTGTTCATCTCCTCATCATCTCTGAACAGATTCTAAGTCACTAAAAAAGAGAAGTATTGCAACAGCATGATGCTTCCACCACCGTGGTGCACCATAGGGATGGCAGGGTGATGGTAAAAAGCTCTTAGTTTTCTAGCCTATATAGCCTTTAAAATGTTGTCACATTTAACCACAGTGTCTTTTAACAGTTGTTATGTCACTCACATGGTTTTTTTTGACTACAAGCTGGACTTCTAGTGGATTTTAACAGCTTTTTGTCTTTCCACTTGCCTTGATTTGTGGAGGGGACAACAACCTGCTTTCTGATCAACAGACCTCACAATAGCTGTCTCTCTGCGGCTCCTCCTGAGTTATGGTGGGCTTCTTTGCTGCTTTCCTGGATATTTTTTCAACTGTGTTTCTGTGTGGGGTGTTTTTGTTGGTCCTTGTGATGTTTGTTCCTTTTTTATTTATTTGTTTAAATCTCTAAAGCCTTCAACTAACAGCTGTAATTCTTGTGAGATTAAGTTCCCCATATGTACTAATAGGGGGATTTCTGAATGTGATTGGTTGCACCAAATTGTTTTTGAAGGTATGAAAGTAAAGGGATAGATAGATAGATAGATAGATAGATAGATAGATAGATAGATAGATAGATAGATAGATAGATAGATAGATA
>JAUZNJ010011262.1:0-17859 GCA_034780135.1 Jordanella pulchra
GGAAATTGCAAGCATTATTACGTCATTTCCATTAAATCAGTGTAAAAAGGTCTTAAAACAATATTATCGTTTATCGCCATAACTTTTTGAGACAATTAATCGTTCAGCAAAATTTGCTATCGTGACAGGCCTGTTAAACATTTATGTTATTCATTTTTCTATGTCCTGTTTTGCCATTATAGTTCTGGGAATCGATTTCCCAGAGTTAGATAATAGCTCAACAGATGTGTTTTCACAAGTAGACCGTTACGGTTGATGCCATCAGGTTCTACTTGGTAATTATGTGCAGCGCTTTATTAGAAATGGTTTAGGGCCGTGGCTGAGACCAAAATGTTCACGGACTGGTCTGTAACTATCGTACTCTCTGGATGCTATGGGAGCGTTAAACAGGGTTTTTAAAATAAGTCACCACAAAAAAAGTGCATGAAAACAGCCTACTATCTACTGACAACAGCAGTGAATCAGTGGGATCCCTGAGCTTATTTTGCTATCACCAAACAGTGGGAGTTTACAGCAGGAGGGAGTGAAAGACGGATTTAAACGAGTGAATCTGCTCATTCTTCAAAATATAAAACGCTATTTAGACTAAAAAAATAACATTGTTGTAAATGATGGAAATCATTTATTCTTTTTTTCCGGCCCGGTACCAAACTACACACAGCCCGGTACCAGGGTTTGGGGATCACCGGCTTAGGGAATAAAATGATCTGCAATGGAGACAGAAAGGGAGAAGAGTAAGGACGAGTGGAGAGGAATTAAGGAGAGAGAGAAAGAACAAAACAAAAGAGACAGAAAATATACAGTAACATTTTAGTGGAGACCAGTGGCATATTTTAGTATGTTTTAAGGTTTTTGTTTTAAACCAACACTAAGTAGAACAATGGTGACGGTTGATTTTTAGTTTTAAAAAATAAAATCAGATTTGTGTTTCTGTTGCTTCCCACCGTAGCGTTGCTTTGTAGAACCATTTTTTGCTGCAAGTCTTCTGGGCTCCTCTCTATAAGCTTTGCACATCTAGTGTCTGCAACCATCCGGCTAATCTTTGAGCCCCTCTTCTTTTCTGTCTTTCGATTCTATTTCAACTGTCTTGCCCCTCCTCCATGAAGGCTGAATCTGTGGAGTGCGTGACCAACAGTTGTTCTGTTTGTAGAGTCTCCCTTCTGACCTTAGAACCAGTTTAGTTGGATATTTTTCATGCAGATACAGGGTGAACCCTGACACTTGGTTCCACTGGATATAAGATGCAGGAAAACTGATTTGTTTTCCTTTATATAACCTTGTATAATTTTTGTCCTACTTTGAAACGGAGCACTATTTTCTGTTGAACATCATGAGATAAAAAAGTTGAAGATGTATGAAAGTGTTTGTTTCGCTTTGATTCGATCTTCATAGACCTGTATCTGCAGAACAGAAATAAGGACTGTCTAATGCCGCTGTGTGTTTTTAATCTAGCTTTTATTTGGACTCGCCGAACGTCGCCATCTAAGGCGTATTGATATGATAAAGAATAGCTACATACATAAAAGGGCCTTCATAAGAAAACCCAACAAAACAAGTTTTTTTTTATTTTTCAAAGAATGCAGCTTTCTTTAAAGAGGCATTTTTTTATTGTGATTCCAGACGCTTTCTGTTTTTGTGTTTCAAATCATATCCCCACAGAATAAAAGTGTAACTAATTATCCTCTCTGTCCCAGGGGTGTGCTACGGAGACACGGGCAATGAGGTGGAAACTGAAGGGAGTGGGATGCTGCACTGCAGGATGGGCTCTCTGTTCACTGGCCGTAGCAGCTTCCAGCCTGGTGAGCCCCGTGAGGGATTAGCTGGTGTCTCCTCAGGTTTGTTGTCATTGAAGTACATTTGTTTTCCTTTTTAAATCATTGATCTAGTTCCTTCATTATTCATAGGCTTGCATATGAAGATGTTAGATTGGTAACTATAAAACTTTTTTTAGCTTTTGTATAATTAGAATTATGCCTGAAATAACAAGCACTTGATTGCATTCAGCAGAGGAACAGTTAGAAAATCCCTTTACAGGGCAAAGTCAGAACATTAAGGTGCAGAAATATGAGCAACTAGAAATTTCTTTAGAAATTTGCTTTAGATTTTCATCCTAACTCATTTTTAGTGAAATATAATCAGATCAAATTTCCCAAATTAACCTTTAAAAAGCTCACAAAAGTGATAAAAAGTGAAGGGAAATGATAAAGGTGATTTATTTTAGGTGGTGCCGGTTCCCTTGTCATCTGCTCCGACTGCTACGACAACGCAAACATCTACTCTCGAACGCGAGAATATTGTCAATATAATTTCCTGGGGGAGGATGACGCACTGGATGGGGCTCTGCCAGGCGTGAAGGAAGGCCTTGGTCAGAGTTCCCACCCGGAGGACACGCCACTAGAGCGCCACATGCACGATCAGGACTCAGCAGGGTATCTGACTGCACCTGAGAAAACATCAAACAAACGCGCTGCTGCAGATCAATACATCGAAGGTGAGATAAAAAAAAATCATTAAAATTTAAACTAAAGTCATTTTCTTTTAAGGGAAAGATGGCAGATTAGACTATAGCAAGCTTGTTTCTTTATGTACTGTATGAGTATTGAGAACTTTAAATGATCAAATCTACAAAGGAGTTTATCCAATGACCCAGAAAACCAAAAGGTATATTAATGATGTTGTTTGTGCAGTTAAACAGGAAACCTCCAGAAAGTCTGGATATTATCCACAAATACATTGCACAGTTATAAAAAGCTAATTATGAATTTACATTCTACCCATTTATTATTTCTCTGCTTTCTTTAGAGAGCATTTTTTCCACATGATAAAAAACAAATGATTTTTTTACAGACACAGAACATTTTATCTCAATCTGAGATTTTTTTTTTTGTTTGTTTTTGAATTGTTATAGATTCCTTTGGCAGTTCTTTATGGAGACAAGGTGAAGATTCATCCTCAGTGTGTCAACCTGGAGCCTCTCATCTGTCAGTAACATTAAAAAGGACACCTTTGACCTCAGCTGCTGACAGGGTATTGGAGCAGAGTGAAGCAGAGGCTAACTACTTCCCAAGGCAGCCTGTCCAGGACCACAGAAGTGCCTACAATAGGACTACCCCACAGGAGCTGACTGCTCCCACAAAGGCTCTTTAAATTCAGGCAGTGTTTCAGACTTGTTTTCCTGCTCCTCCTTTCCACCCCAACCTTTATCCTCCACCCACTACCTCTAAAGAGATTCCTTACTTTCTGCCAAAGATGCTCTCTTGTATGTTTACATCCCCCGTTCACCCAAGAGGACATGTTGAAGTTCTTTGCTATGGAAAGACTGCTTCGTGAGACAGGATTAATTAAAAAGACTGCCTTCTAGACTGCCTCATCTCAGAAGGACCCCCTTCTATCCCAGTTATATCTATCCTCCTCCCGTCTCCCACAAGATAAAAGAATGAATGTAAGCTTTATGGAACCGTGTCAGACGCTGCCATCAGAGCAGCTCAAGATCACTTCTCTTTGGGCAGTTGTGCCTCAGCATTTCTGGTACCAATACTGCACGTCTTAAAAAGGAAACACTAAGCACCCCTTTTCAAGTGGAGGAAAAAAGAAAAGGGGGATAATTAAAGAGACAGATGTAGTCCCCTGACCAGCAGTATTCAGTTAATAATATTGGAAGACTCTTAAAGGCTTACCTCTCATGTTTCCACCGCCATTCTGACTTAGTCTTATGCAAATTCCACACAGTAACACCAAAATGTGGTGTGTATAATGAGTATATACCTATTTTTTTATGCATTATCATTATTTGTTATTTCTTGTTTCAAGTTGTGTTAATTTTATACCTTTTATTTTTTTAGAATGATGAGCAGTTTGTGAAGAAAACCATTTGTTTTGCACATGAGACAATCAGTTTCTCTGGGTATTTCCTGATGGTTGTCTAACTGATGGCCTTGTTTTTTTATGTCAAGATCAAGCATTCTCAGTGACCTTTTCTTTCTACAGTATGCACTGATTAGTTAGCCCTTTTGTATCCTTTGTTACAGGCACTTCATGTCGGCAAACTTTATCGTGCAGTTTACTCACTTTTTTTTTTTTTTTTTTCGTTTAAGTCAGAAAAGTAATGACCAGACATAAATGGTAGTGAAACATCAGATTTTATTCTGGACTGTGAAAAAAAAAAGAATGTATCATGTTATTTTATCTGTATGTGTATGTAAATAATGTTATCTAATGAACACCTTGCTCTATTTGTGCATTTAAGGTGAGAAGTACAGCAGCTACTTGAAACAAGATACTTAAAGTGGACAGTGTGCGAGCAGTATCCTTAAACTTATTTTCTTCCCCACATTGTCCACTTTCTTGCCATTTGAATTTTAATCAACATAATTTTTGTTGTTGTTGTTGATAGACACTAACCTGAAACCCATTGCGTAGGGTTTCAAAGGATCCGCCGCTGTGTTATAACACAGGATTCGATTATGGAACATCACCCAGTTTTAAAGATGGTTCTGTCATGAGTTGTACGGAAAATCCCCAGCACGTGTTCTCCATGGAAAAACTTAGCAAAGCGCAGATTCAGCTGTATAATGAAGAGAGGAATTATAAAACCCTCAAATGAACTCTGATAGGGTTGTTGAACTAAAACAGATTTACCAGTGCTAATCATAAATACGGGTTTTATTACAGAACAGCTGTCAGCCTGGTTCTATTTAGCCGATGTGTCATAAATGAATTTGTTGCTGGGTGTGTCCACCGTCACTTCATTCTCATATGTAATAGTTTGATTACATTTTCATCTTAATCATGAAGTAATTACATGATTCAGGAAATTTGATCTGTTATTAGGATCCAGTCAGTTCAATGGTACTCACCTAAAATATGCTGAAATTAACTGTTAAGGCTGTAATTTTATATCTTGATGCTGGATTCTCTTTTAATGTCACCATGTCTATTCTAGATGAAGTTGTTTTTATTTTATTAGCAGTAGCTTCAGTTCCCTTTCGCAGCAGTTGTTGTTCTGAAGTCTGGCTGCTCTGATGATCTTTATGAACTAAAAGTTTGACTTCTGTGGGGTTTTTTTCTTCTATAAATCTTAACGATGTTTATTTTCTGGCACTTTCTCAGTCTGTTTTTTTTTTTTTTTCCTGAGTCTGGTATCATCAGCAATCCTAATGACCAACTGGTATCCAAGCAAGGAATAAAGGTGTCTCTGGTCTGGTTATTTCATCTCATTCCTTGTTTTTCAGTGGCACTGAACGATTGATCGGTTCTGTTTGTTTGATAGGAATTTTTCAATGGAAAGCTTACAGTCATAAGTGATTTGGATCGATTTATATGTGGAGCGTAAAAACTTTTTTTTTTTTTCTTATGTACAAGTGCAACATATCACAATTTGTGCTTTTAGTTCCGTGAAACATCCGTTCTGAATGATACCAAAGTTGAAGAGTGGTTTATCTGGCAGCATTCAATGCTGCTTTGTTGAAGCTTTGTCCCTTCTTCCTGTAAACAGTTTTTTTTTTTTTGTATTGTATGTTGGACCTTGTTTACCTGTACATTCTGTATAGCATGGCTAAAGAGTCTTTTTGTTACTTGGCAATTATTCCAACATTAAACATTAGTTCTCGTAATCTCCATTGGCCTTTGACTATTCACAAAGCAAAAAATCTATTTTTTTCTGTTTTTGTGTGAATGCATTCACACTATTGAGATCCTGTTTCTGGTTGCTTCCGTACACTTTTTGGCCTTTAACTCCTCCTTCATACTTTGTGCTATTTAAACAATTCAACTTTTATACAATTCAGATCATTAAGGACATTCCTGCTAAATATATTTACTTTTATACCCTTTAAACTTTTTAAGTTATTTAACTTTCTGCTTTTTTTGCTCCCATAGAAATGAATGGAAAACGTCAAAGATTCTTCTAAAACTTCTGCTACTTTGGCCTTTAACTACTTCTGCATACTTTTCGCTAGAAACACCATTTTACTTTTAAAGCGTTTCCGCAACCTTCAGCTTTTTGCTATCTTTTACAGTTTTGCTTCAGTGAAGCTTCAAACTTTTCAACAGTTTTTAAAGATTTTCGATTTTATAATGGAAGTCAATGACGGATTGTTCGTGCTGCTAGAGTGACACACTAGCCTTTACAAACATTTTTAAAATTCCAAACAACTTCTGCTTACTCGCTCAACTGTAATGCTAACCACACATATTATACATCAAACGTAGGGATTTTTGCCAGGATTCAGAAAATGTAAGCGTCTGATGTGGAAGTTATAACAATATGGACCAGAACGGCAAAAAGTCTAAAGAATTCCAATGGGAGAGTCTCCAAAAAATCAGACCTGAAAATTCCAAAAACACATTTTTGAATCGCCACCTCTTGGGAAGCGTTTGATAAAGAAACCTGAGCTTTGTGGAAGTTGTTCATCAGACCCTCATGGCACTCACGTTGAAGGAATTTTGTTGATATCTTTTTATGGCTTTGCCAAAAAATGGTTTGTTTAGGGGTACCAAATCTGTCCATTGCTCAAAGTCAAGCTTTTGAAAATGACATGTTTTTACATCGTCACCATGCCTAAACCAAATTTCGTAGAAATGTGAAAATAATAATATTTGTTGTCCAAATGCGGCTGACGCTCACTGTTGAAGAATTGTTTTGATAGCCCTTTCACTTTTTGAACACGGTCTTGACAAAGATTCAGTCAAAAACACTATTAAAAATTGAACTGGTCACGTAAAACAGCATGTTTTCAAATAGCTGTTTGTCTCGAACCATAAAGTGTCCAACATGAGCCTTGTGGAAGTTAGTGTTCAGACCTTACTAGCAATCACACTGAAGGAATTTTGTCAATACCTTTTATTGTTTTGGCAAGTATTACACCAAATTCTGCGTCCCATGATACCACAGGGGGCGATAGCGTACATCCCTCTACATGTACGTGTTGAATACCAGCGAGAAGAAGACTATTTACGTAAACTGCGTAAGCACCAAAACAGGAGATTGTAAACCTTAAGGAATATTATTTTGTTCGCTTTGGCGAAGGAAATGTGCTTTTTTTATTTGACATTGAACACAGCTGGACGGCCTGTTGTATTGAATGCTTTTATTCTATCATTTGAAATACATAAACCCACTATTACCCATACCTCAATAAATCGGTAAACGATGAATAAATGTTTCCAAGCACTTTTTTGGGAAGTGGTTCAAATGATTTATAAGATTTTCTGCCACCAAGCTCAGCTCTCATTTGAAATAAGATGATCCCCAAATAGCCATTTTGAGAAAGCTAGGTCACAAAATGGGTCACAGATTGTGATAGGCTACCCATCACAATCTTTGACCCATCATATTCTGTGACCTGTGTGAAAATGGCTATGTGAGGATCACATATTGTAAAAGGTAAGTCCAGATTGTAGTTGGGGAGTGGCACAACTGTGAGAAATAGTTGTATGGAACTCTGCCATAATCATTGGACCTGTACAGTGAGGTCACAGATTATGATGGGTCACAGATTTTGATGGGTAGCCACACAATCTGCAGAGGGAGCGCTATAGGGTAAGTTGCATTTAATGTTTTTTTTTGTGTGTGCGTGTGTGTGTGGGAATAAATGTTATGGGCTTACTTGTGCAGCATCATATGCGAGATGACCATTAATTCTGTATTTCAGTAAAATGTTTTTACCAATGGGTTTTAAACCTCCTGAATAGTACATATTAGAAAATGTGTTTTTTGAAAGACAAAGGTATATAACATTGCATAATTCACTGTTCCTACCACTTGATTTCACAGGGCAATGTAGACAGTTTTGTTTAGCCATAATGTGTGCGGCATTTTAAATCTGCTGCCGGCGTCATTGTACTGTTTAGATTTTATTTTCCAAGACTTCAATATTGTGTATTCAGAAAACGCCACTAAAGTTTGAATTAAGAAAGTTAACAATTTTGTTGTTCAGCTAATTAACAAGATGAAGAAGTTCATGACAATGATTACTTTTGTAATGTAAATAAAACTCTGAATTGAATACTGCACCAAACAAGTATATTAAAAGAAGAGCATGCAACTTAAAAATGTGTTTATGCTACCAATTGTTATCAGTGAGCAGTAATTGTCAGGGTCCTAGTATATGAGGTAAGATCACTATCAAAAACACTTGTAAACTAAAGGACAGTTGTGTGTGTATTAGTCAGAGGTTGTGCATAACAAATATGTAAACTCATAGTAATTGAAAACTCATGCAAAACCTATCGATACAGTTTAAATACTGTGACTTCAATAACTAATAAATACAAATGTCAAGTTTTAAATATCTGCTTTATTCTTCACAAATACAAACAGAAGCAGCTGTTTGAGAATGCAGATTTTTTTCTTTGACAATACAAATTCTCAACAGCGGCCTGACGTCAAGAGTTCCAAGGCCGGTTAATGGAGCACAGAGTGCCAAGAGCGCCAAGGTGACGGACCAGGAAGCTACAGAGTAAAGACGGGTAAATATTTCATAAAGAATACTTCTACTGCGGGTCCGTTTTTCATTTAAAAAAATTTTATTAAAGTGATAATCATTGTATGTTTTTTTTTCCACACTCCAAATAAGTTAAACTGACTTTTTTTTGTTTTAAACCGAAAGTTTACCACTGTTGCCAAAGCAACACGCTGACATCTCGCTCTAGTCTACCCCACACATTTTCTCTTATTGAACCTTGGCTGGCTGATTTCATTTAAAAAAAGAACATAACTAGTTTTGAAATGTAACTAATTTTGAAAGTAGTGAAATTTGGATGAACAGACACATTACTAACGAAAGCAATAGTTGATTTTTGCTAACAGGCTGTCTATTTTTGGAGTATGGAGAAAAAAAAATACAATGATCATGTCTCTCAACAAGTGGTTTTAAAACAAAAATTGTATAACCCAAAAGTACATAGACTCGCATTAAAAGTATTCTTCATGAAACATTTTACTTCAAATGTTTGATTTGCGTTGCAGATCTATGCAGCACAAATTCTGATCACACCTTGGAGCAATTTTTCAAAGGGCACGACTGTCAAATCCGGACCTAATCACATCAAACCAGCACAATGTCGCCCAACGTGGGGCCTGGTGTAGGAAAAAAAGACCCAATCAAGTCTCTCCTATCTAAATCCCCTCTAAAGCAGATAAATCAGATGGTGCTTAAACGTTTAAAAATGTAGAAATTTGCTTCCCATTAGGGAGATGCTCACTGTGTTAATCAGTCCCTGCATGTTAATGAATTATTCAGCAGTGTCCAAGGTGGTTATTTAAACAAGGACTTAAAAACCCAAGTTTCCTGTCCACTTTTATGTTTATAGCTGCCCTAAAAGTTTTACATGCACATGATGTGAAAAAAAAACGGAGTTTTCAAAATCCATTATTCAAGTACAAAAATATGTATCTAAACTTTTTGACCCAGTTTGACCCAATTCTATATGTTAATGTTGATTCTTGATAAACCTATGTCAGTTTTCACAGTTTCTGTTATGTTTCACAGCTTATCTTAATTTTATTTTTTTATTTTTTCAGTGTTATGGATCTACAGGTCAAAGAACTAAATGAAACCAGTTTAAATCGACGGTCATTTGTGGACCAGAGTTGCGCTGTCAGTGTTTAATAGACTTTCAGTCAATGCTGCCAGATTAGTTCTTATGTTTAATAAATCATCATTGGACTTTTTAAATGTCCCCAGTATGCTCTAAAGAAAACAGGGTAATTAAAAACCTTTTCAATAAAATTATGATAAAGAATTGGTGCATATGTAAGAATAAATGGTAAAAAAAAAACTATTGATAAATATAAAAACATTCCGATTCCGAAAGCTATATTTGTAAAACTTTACCATTTTTAGTTTTCCAGAAACCAGTCAGAAGACACTGTAAAATTAAAATGCTTGGAAAACATGAGAACTATGTAAAGTGATTCCCAGCATACATTTTCCCCACACGATTCTAGGATGGCAGCATCATGCTCTGGAGTTTATTTTTCTTAAGCAGAGACAGTTAAGGTGGTTTACAAATAATGGTAAGTGTAAGTGCATGCATAAATACATGTTAATCATGGAGGCAAAGAGGTAGTGAGAACCTTCAGTCTGGAGTGAAATTTCTCATTCCAGCTTGGCAGGAAGCAATCACATGAAAGCATGTGCATGCTCAATGCAGTCTCAATTAAACATAGAATCTAAAGGAAACTATTATTTACCAAAAAAAAAAAACGTATCCTAGAGGAATAAGAGCTATTCTGCAACAAATCAAAAATAGCTGCTAAATATGCAAAACTGCTATCTACCTCCATGGTTCCAGAAGGCATTGATGAAGGAGGACTGACCTGTAAATATATTAAAAAACAGGTATTATTTATGTAAAAAAAAATCACATTTATGGATGCAGGTGTATGCTGACAGAAGACTCGCAATATAAATTAATCTAGTCAGTTTTATAATCTCACCAGTAGGTGACGCTGTGTAAACATCGAATTTAATCTCTTTGAAATTCCTCCAATAAACAGACAGACTAAAGACAGGAAATCTGTCTCAAACCCGGGGTCTAATTAGGGTTTTTTTAACGCTTAATATCAGGATTATACTTGTTGGTATTTTTAGAAAATCTTAAATGTTATGGGCATTATTGTAGAAGGTCTTTCCAAAACAAATCCATTAAAATGATAAAATTCAAATAAATAAGAAAAATCAGAAAAAAGGAATTAGGAGGAATAAATAGACATTAAAACAACAGTGAGTAATGCATAATTTAAATTATGCGTGTGTGTATTTTTTTCCTTCATCATTTAATACCACAACACGCCGAAGGATGGAGCCAGCATGAGATGCTGGGAAACTCTGCTGCCGAGCGTAAAAAGGAGTGGGGGGGCTGGTTCGGAGCTGAACATCTTTCCTGGCGGTGCCAGGTGTGTTCAAACCTGTGGCAGACAAACGTTTAGCAGATGTCTCTCCATTCAGTCACTACTGGGTGGATCTCAGCTGGGCAAACACCCAAACCGGTGAAGGCTCCCGCCCGTCGGCGCTCCTCCTGCCCACAGGTATGAGGGATTCTCACAAATGCGCGACGCTTCAGACGCTCTTCAATTCACTGCAAAGTGAGTGATTATTTTCCTTCTCCGTTTCTGACTTATTGTTTACCCAAAAAGAAGCAAATCGAGGCGCAGACCGGAGCGCAGACGCCTCTCTGTTTTGTTATTATCCATCTCGACGTTGTCAACTCTTATGTCTTTACGCACAAGAAGCGTTTGGAATCACTACGATCACAAGGACTGACCGGAGCGTAAACCCTTTGACGCGCCGTACCTCAGCATCAGACAAGCGGGCGACCATCATAAATGTCAAGAGGATGAAATCCCCCGCAGGTCGACAGAATAACTCCTGGGGGTCAATCAGGCTGCGTCACTTCACGCTTATTTAACACCCACAAACCAAGGAGCCTACCGTCACTTTGATTCATTATTTCACTATTAAAAAAGGAGACCGACCATGTCCAGAACACTGAAGAAGAAGAAACACTGGTCCACCAAAGTGGTGGAGTGCGCCGTGTCCTGGGGGAACCTGGGGGACTTTGGCTCCGTGGTGGAGATCCTCGGAGGAGCCGAGCTCGGACAGTTCCCCTACATCGGCCAGATGAAGCTGGACGTGCTGGTGTGTCACGTCGGGAAGCTGCCCTATTACGGGGACGTCCTGCTGGAGGTGAACGGCACGCCCGTCAGCGGGCTCACCAACCGTGACACCCTGGCGGTCATCCGCCACTTTCGGGAGCCGATTCGCTTGAAGACCGTCAAACCAGGTGCGTCCTCCGCTCTATGTTCCCATCGGCCTGTTACCTGAGCTCTGCTTGTAAGATGAGCGTTTTGATAAGTGTCATCCACAAAACACAACAACCCACATGACTGTGCTCCATAGAGCCCAGATATCTATAGCTGTCAGTCTCTACTGGCCAAAGACATAACCTAAGTGTTTCCCCTTTTAAACTCATATAATTATACTATCCATATGATGTAACATAGATTTGAATTCTTCAGTTATTTAGAAATGCAACAAAATCTGAACAATTTAGGTGGGACCACCCAGCACTTCCCTTTTTTGCAGGATAACCCAGACTTCTGTAACTGCCTCCTGTCCCATAAACTCTAATGACCAGTTCTCTCAGCACTTTCTCAGGGAGATCGAAGAGTGATAATGGCCATAATGGCATGTAGCCCAGTCGGAGCCATCTCAGCTAAGTGCACTTACAAGCATAAAAATAAGGGTCAGTTTCACCCTTCTATTATTCACCCAGCCCCTTTGCCCATTGATCACACATGCATATTGGTGGGTGGGGAGGGGGGTCCCAATCACTCTCTCCAAGAATTTGCCTTCAACGTCTCAATTGTTGGCTGAAAATCTGTGGAGTTTCGTAGGATTAAGCAGATGCTCTGCTTAGGGTTGGGTCCAACTTTAAGATGAATGAGTCTGCTTTGTGTTTAATGCTGGATGATAATTTTCTTTGAATATGTGCTAGAGCTGGAATGTCTGAACACCAGCTGAGATTGTTCAAAAGGTTACATCAGCATCATCGGCGGCAGCAGCTGAGTCTCCAAACCTCAGGCCAGAATCCCAGAATATTATCTGCATGAGTGAACTCACATTACACTATATGTTCACCAGCAGTTTCCCTGCAATTTATTTATTAACCTATCATTTTTTAAACATATTTTATAAGCAGAAAAGAAAAGAGAGGGTAAAAAAAGCTGAAATAAACAAGTCTGGTCTGTGTTAGTTATGCGTTCACATTAAGGTGTGTGTCTTTTCATAGCTGTGCACTCCTCAGAGCTTCTAACACCAGGCTCTGCCCGACTAACCAAGGATGATTAATAAAGGGCATGGAGGAATGAGAGTGCAAGGCGGGGAGAGAGACAAAGAAACGGAGAGAGACTGGGAGAAAAATCCACCCTGCCTTTGGCTTGGGGCTGGACTCCCACACACGGCTGTTTTTTCCTCTTTTAAGTTCACAGGGAAGTAATAGTGACAAGATCTGTAAAATACCCCATCACCTAACATTTCGCTTTCATTCTTAGGAACTAAATATACTGTAACTCAGATTGTCAATGATGGGACTGCCTAAAAAGAGATCTTCCAAATCTCCATTTTTGTCAGTGTAGAGGTGGGGCTGCTACATCGCCTTATTACACTGCTTGCTCATCTGCATTATGAGTATACATTCCTGTGTGGTAACCTCATGTTTAATTCACATCTCTTGCATAATTGAGTCAGCGAGTGGATTTTCTCCACCTAGTTGGAGGCTGGGGGCCTGGGGGATCAGCTGTTACCAGGAAGCCCACAGAGATGCCGATAACATGGTTCTGCTGACAGCAACAGGGGGAAAGTCTCTTGGTTCCCCAGATGTTCCGCCGAGCCTTTCCCAGTATCCTCTTGTGCTCTGTCTGAATTAAGCTCTGGAGATGATGGGCTTCCTGTGCTGTTGCTGTCAGCTGGGGCGGAGCTTGGAGAGAAGATGGAGTAGGTGTGTCGATGCAAAGACTGAAATTGGAATTTGGGGCAAGGATGAAGAGACGGGATGCGAGTCACTACATGGGCTATTATCTCTCTGCTATTGATCGAAGTGGAGTGAGTGGGAGGTGAAAGGGTTGCACTATTTAGATTCCTTCGGTGTATCATATATTCTCTATTGGCTGCTAAAAGGTTCCTCTTACTTCCATGTGGGGCAGATGTGGATCAGTAGGTCATGTAGCAGCTCCATATATCACAGAGTTTTTTTTTTTTAACACCCAACCCACGTTTGCCCTGATAAATTTATTGCAATGAGTCATTTATTGTTGTTTTCCTAATTCCTTTTCTACAATAATAAAAGTTCAAACTAAGCCGGCTTTAACACTTGAAAAAGATGTGGATGTGCTCATTTTCCTATTATCTTTGATCACATTTTGATTTCAAGCTCTTTGGTGATATCTGCTTTTGCAAACAACCTTAGCTAAACATTCAAACGGAAAGCCTAATGACTGGCATCCCAAAAATTCTTCTTTCTCACATTTACGCTCCGCTCCGTCTCGTATATGTCTGCACAGCTGCAATCACTGTGGAGCTGAAACGTAGGCACAGAGTCATTTATGTGAAGCTGAAAGGATGATGACTCTGACGGCAAATAAATAATTTCACATTGCAGTGCATGGTGGAGCTGGCACAACAAGGGTTCTTTTGTCTTTTGGTAGGCTAATATTAGCTGTGTGAATATATGAAACACATGTAAACAAGATGTCTTATTTGTCCTTATGAATTCTGCTTCTCTTTAAAGTCCCACTCAGATTTTTGCTCATATACTCATACAGGCTACTTGATTGAATCATCTTTCGACTTCAGACCTGCCTCATCCACGATTAATTATATAGTAAATATTCTTTTGAGGTTTTTCCCCTATTGACATGATGCTTGTTTGTCTCCAGGTCATTCCTAATTCATAGCTTCCAATGGGATTCAGATTTTTTTAGTCAAGGCTGCCTCTGATATAGCCTTCTGAAAGCGTCTTCAAATTAAGGCTGAATCAATAAACTGGTTTAATAGTGATTAATTGATTATTGAAATTATCGTCAACTAATTTAGCAGTCGATTAATTGCTAACTGGAGTATAGAGACTCTAAAACATGCGTTTAGTTGACTGTGCAACCCATCTAGAGCAGTAATTATACCAAAATCGTAAAACAATATATAATTATTTTGTATTTTAGAAAAAAACATTTTCGTCACTCAATATGCTCTATCCACAACTCCTCAAGTGGAAACGTTTTAGTTTCACTTGTTTTCATTTTGTAAAAAATCTATAAGGAACCTTTTGCTATCTGATTGTTGATTGATTAACTGAATAATGACAGATTAATTGATTATCAAAATAATCAATAATTACAGCCCTACTTTAAATAAATGTTAACAATTTTTAGTAAAATAAAAAATGAAATAGAGTTAATTCAGATCCCTTTTTATAGCCCCTTTTATTCTTCCAAGGGTATGAAAGAGAATTTGAAGTTGAGTGTATGGGTGTTCATCTAGATGTAGCGTTAGCAACATTAGCATGACCATAGTTTGTTAACCACAGTTTCCTGGTTTCTTACATAATAGATAAAAGTTATATAAGCAAAAAACACTTAGCAACTGTGTTGCAGGTTATTCTGTTATCGTTGGAATCGCACCTTTTGGTGGAGAAAGCAAGATGGGCTAATGTTGGTAACCTTTCACAAATTAGCTAAATTAAGGAGAACCAAAATCATATTCTGTCGAGCAAACCATTGTGGGCTTTTCTGATCTGATTTGAAAGAAGAGACTACACAAGAAAAAACAAGCCACTTTTACACTCCTTAATATCCGGCAGATTGTACACATTTTAACATAAAAAAAAACAGATTTCCAGGTAATTTTCTCCTTTAATAAAAAGTGTCTCAAACCAGTCCTCTCATTCTCCCGATTAAGTGACATTTCAGCAAGTTGCCTTTGTCTGAATAACTGCTACTCATAACAATTTCTCCTTTTCCAACAATTATCTGTAATTTCCAGAGGTAGTTGTGCATAAAAACCCCTGCAGAAGGAGCAGTTTCAGAAGTACTCAGACCAAACCCATCGAACACCAACAGCCACCCACACTAAAAATAGCTTTAACCTCTTTTCTACCTCATTCTGATGCTTTGTTCGAGTTGCAAGAAATCATCAGTAAGATTCTGCAAATGCATTGAGTGGCTGCCATGTAATCAGCCTGTTAGCTATTTGTAATACTGGGCTATTAAACAGGTGAATCCAATACAGTATGTATGTTAACAATTCGCAAGAACTGTATATTAAATAATTCTCAGCAAGCTTACTAATATGCATGTAACATAGTTTTCTTAGCTAATTTGACTGTTAATTGTCATTAATTCTGAATTAAAATTGCAGGATTAGTTTATTCACGCATGTGCTAATTCTATTAGGTACAACCGTGTATTCCCTACTCTTGATTACAGCTGTATTTACCTGGCTTTGCTCACACAGCAGTGTGTCTTCCATTACCTGTTGATCATGCCAATAAAGAAGAATACAGACTGACATGAGCCTCTGAGCCAATGTATCAAACAGCAATAGAGAGTGTGGGTTAATCACATTAATGCACCGCTCATATCACAAAGTGCCTCTCATTGGAATCACGCTCTTGACAGGCGATGCTTTGTCGCAGAGTAGATTTGCAGTCAGCTGTTAAAAAAGAAGGGATGAGAGTAAGAGTGGGAATACAGACTCAAGGATCTCTGGTCAAATCAGCGAAGACATGTTCTTGCTTCAGATGATTCTCACAGTAAGATGAGAAAACAGCCCAGCCATTTTATATACTGCTCCTCTGGCGCTCATAAGAAAGTAATTTAAAGCAGAACGAGCTTTTTCTATAGACTTTAAAGCAATTATATGTCTTTTTTTCCAGATTTAGTAGGATGTCGCCTGTTTAGACTTTGTCACTGATTGTTTTGAACTCGTTTTACTTGTATTAAATCTAAAGGTTCATGAAATATTTTTTACCCCTTAGAGTGAAATAAATGTTACATAAAAAGAAAGGCACTGTTGGAATTTGTAAAGAAAACTTATGAATAATTAAAAACGCAGATTACTGCAAATGTAGAGGATGTTAATGCTATTTAGAATACTTTCAGAATATTGCATCAGTTTGTATCCTCCTGCTGTGTATATGGAAACCAAAGCTCTGCATTGCCTTTCATGGATAAAAAAAAAAAAGCATCCTTGTAAGTTTGCATGTTTCAACCCAAGAGATGCAAATGTGTTTCCTCGATTACTAGTGCCAAGTTGAGTGTTTAAAGTTTGAGAGGATTTCTCCTGGCTTGCAGCATTTCCTTGTATTCACTTCATTTAGCTATCAAAAAATATGTGAACCACAATCCAGACTTTTATTTTGGCCATGCATCACAATGGATTTCTTGTCTGATTTAATTCTTGTTATAGAAATAAGTGTGGTGAAAACACTCAGCTTTCTTTTAGTGGCCCCTCCATAAAATAGCAGCGTAACCCTGACAACAATAAAAGCAGCTGTAGTGTTTAAGAGTAGTTAACTAAAATAGACTTGATTTCCAATCTGCTTTAAAATTTACTGATGCATAAAAACAAGCTTAGCTGTTTGAAAATGCAGCAGTTAATAAGACTAAATAGCCATCCTCTACATGTAGTAGACATGTACGTTAAGGGAATTAATGTACATGTTATCGATAAAAGTATTTAAAACATTAATGAATGTGTAATGACCGGTTGATCACCTGCTGTAGTAAAGGGGTTCCGAAACATTTTAGGCCGGAAAAAAAAACAATGCAACAGACTGGAGACCCTCTAAAAAATATATAATTACCTGACTCTACACTACACAGAAACTAATTTAGTAGTAGTGATATATTGGTCAGAAACTGATCAAGCCTTTGGTTTTGGATCAACCAGTTTAATTTGTTGACAAAACAACCAATAAAAATGGTATCTGATGGTTTACTAGTCTGACTGGCTAAAGTCAAGTGTAGTATGTAATAGTTATGGACCTAAAGAACAGCTACAGTAAAGGCGTTAGACCTGCCACTATGGGGTTGGTGGTTCAAGCCCCACTTCTGGCTTTTAATATCGTAAGATTAATAAACCAATATTTTGGTCAAAATGAATCACTTGTGTTGGTTTTCCCTTTTACCAACATAGATTGGTTAAAAATACTACCAAAATAGATTGGTTGATTCAACCAAAAGATTTGTATGACAAATAACTACCAACCAGATTAAATTAAACCAACTTTGTGATTGCATTGACCAATCTGTTTTTAGGGTTTATATTTATTTATAAATATACATTGATGTTAACATGT
>JAUZNJ010011273.1:0-43670 GCA_034780135.1 Jordanella pulchra
AAGTGCCTTGAGATGACATGTGTTGTGATTTGGCGCTATATAAATAAACTGAATTGAATTGAATACTGTGGACACCTTCACTCTTTTCAAATCCAGACTCAAAACCTTCTTGTTCAGACTGTCTTATTCCATTTACATTCATTGGATTCACTCCAATGTTGCTTCTCCCTGTTTTTTTTCTGTGGTAGCTCTTATGCTTGTGTTTTTACTGTTTTAGCTTCCCGTTTTTAATGTTTTATCAGCCTGTAGTGTCCTTGGGTGTTTTGAGAAGGCGCTTTCAAATAAAATGGTATTATTATTCAGGTGGGTTTATTCTCGTTTTGGTAGGCCTTGTGTTTTTTTAGCTGTGTTATTAGACTAGCTGTGGGCCGAACTGTTTAATTTCCATACCAACTTGTTTGCAATTCATCCTTCCTTCAGGTCCATTTGCTAAAAAGTAGTTTAGTCCAACTTTTCTGTAGTTTTAGCAAAGAGATAAAATGTTGAGAGCAAAAGAATGCAAGAAAACAGGAAGGCGTGGAAAAGCATCAGAACAAGCAGAGACATAAGTAGAATACATATTTAGCAGGTACTCTATTTATATGTCCATAGTCAGATACTAGAGGGACACTTTCTAGCTCTTTCTAGTGAATCCAAAGGCTTTCCCTTGCCTTGAGATAGTTATTCTCTTCTTTTTGCTTTGCCTTCTTAAACCCTTAGTCAATTATGGTATGATTCCTCTCACTGACAGGTTCTCATGAAGGCCTAAGTCTGTTAAAAGGTACTATGTCTCCATTGTATCATGTGCATGTTTTGTAGAGGAGTTGCTGTAAAATTAATGGCTCAATGTAATTAGCTTTCCAAAATATGCAAAGAGAAGTGCCAGGAAGCCTCCTGATCAGATGCCCAAAATGTCTCAGGTGACTCTTTCCTATGCAGGGGAGCAGTGGCAACACTACACGCTCGGTCAGGGTAACAGAGAGACAAACCTTCTTCTACCTGTCCATTAACCTACCGGCGCTATAATTTCACTCTTTTAATTTTATTTTCTGTGTTGGATGATGATGTGACACATTGCACACATTCAGATAAGTCATCAGAGAAGTATGAAATGTAAGGAAGGCTATTGTGTTTTTTTTGGACAGCAGTGGATTTCAGTGTTTTAGGGTATTTTATCTATCCAATCGGTTTTACTTGATTAATTTCTTAAGTCTACATGATAGGAAGTGATTAAGTGCCTTGGTATGGCTAATGAGCAGTGACGGAACCAGAAACTTTTCATAAGAGTGGCAGCAAGGGGCCAATGTGGTTTGAGGGGTGGCTGAAAACTGGTATGTGCCAGAACCAGTTCCCAAACAGTCTATACTGTTCCAGAAGGAAAGTAAATGATCACGACATCCGTATTTTCTCAAATAAATCATTTAGTACAGATTATATTATCATGGTGCTAATAATTTTATATATATATATATGTATATATATATATATACATATATATAATCAATGGGTTGCATGCTTGTGCTTTATCTCTAATTACATGAAGACTCCTAGATTGCATGCAGACACATAACCATCTATTCTCTGGATAATACAAAAAACTTGTTGAGCAGGAAATATACACTTATTTTTAGTTTATTAATGTGAATAATTAATATCTTTATTTTTAGTTTAAGTTAATGCTTAAAATTTCACTAAAATGTCAACTAGAAAAAATGCTTTTGAAACAAGCTTTTCTCATTCTCAGTGTGGAACAAAAATGTCACACAATCTTATGTGACAAGCCACACAACCTTTATACAATACATGCGATAACTTTCAGTTACAATCAGGAAGACCAGCATCATAATCTTCTCTCTAATTTATCAGAGCAACAACCTGTGAGTGCTCTCCCTTATTGCCTGGTTTGGTTTCAACATGCCTGCTGCATTTCTACTGAAGCAAGATGTGATGGTTTTCTTCATTTTATCTAAAAAGGAAGTAAAACACATCAAATTATAAGCAAACATTTCAGAGGCGTTTCTGTAAAAACTTCTAAAAGGGACACCATAAAACAGCTTTTATGGAAAGCAAACATAATAAATGTTTATAGCACTTAGGGGATAATTTCTCCTTAAAGAAACAGGTGGATAAATAATTTCATTCCAGCTACCTCAGAGGTTAGTTATAAGTCAAGACACAGCTAAATGCAGTACAAGTAACCCATTAATAAGCATTGTCTTGTCCTTTAGTTTACCAGTAAACCGTGCTTTTTATTTTAAATTAACATAGGAAATGCCTCAAATATGCTAAATAAAAACTCCCTTTTTAACTTACCTCTGAGTCTGACCTCCTCTGCAGCACGAGAAAATATGAGAGACAATATGCGTTCTGCTCCACAAAGTCTTTCGGTAGTTGCCGCCTCCACTGATCTTCTAAATATGATGCTGTGTTGGATCCGGCGGTTGCGTCCTCGGAAGGCCAGCTTTGTGAGCCGATTTTGTTGTGGCGGTTGTTGCGTGACACCGTCGCTTCTTCGGATTCGAAGACTCCTTCGTATGCAGCAGACAAATGCATCCTTCTTTTTGCCTGGTGGGAAGGACATGTCTGTTGTATCCTTCGTAGCCTTAATTCATTGCGAGTCAAAGCAAGCCGGCTGCTCCATGGTCAGAGGAAAAATGGCGATGAACAGTGGTAAATATTGTGTTATTTAATACAATATCAAATATGTGAATGTTTTTTTTCTTAAATTAATTGAAATAGTTTATTTAAATTGTTAGAGAGTTAAAATGTCGCCGGAAATGTTTAGTTTATCGAAAGACGACGGTACTGTTGCTAAAGCTCCTCAACAAAGAAATTAGCTCACAGAACAGTCATGAGAAGTTCAGCATCCATCCTTTGCCTGCTTTGTGAGTCAACTGTCACAGTTACTAGGCGACAGTCGGGCGGTGACAGCCAGAGAAGTTTGGATTTGTTTTAATCTGTTACCGACGTTTCTGAACTCCTTATTTCCATGGCCTTTGAAGGACCCAGTTCAGGTAGACCGGGTCATATGAATGATGAAGCCGCCAAAAAACAACAAACCTTGATCTAAACTACTTCTTCTACAGTGGTTTCACTTGAGAGTATTAGTGGTGTCAATTCTCTTTTAGAGAAGAGAGGGTTAACAACAGTGATAAGTTGTTGGTCTCATACACATGGAAAGAACCAATTTTCTGGTGGTAGTGGACAGAGGGTTGACCAATAAAGAAAATCATTTTTATTAATGAGGAGGCAAACAATAATAAGCTCTAAATAAGCTACATCAAATATTAAATCATTTGTCCTATGCAGGTCAACTATTTGGGGTTATACAGTTTATGTTTTCCTGACTCCGGATGAGTTTGTAGGCTGGGCTAAGCTACTGCTGGCAGCACACACCTGGCAACAATCAGGCTTAGGAGCATGAGAAAAGCTGCCAATCGCTCATCTCCTGTGTGTCAACCTTCGTGGTACCTCCAGCTCTCTGTGTTAGATCCAATGTTCCTCTGATCTTAGCAAGTTCTAAACCTGCTTGTGTTGCTCTCTAAGAGTCCATCTCTAGCTCCTTGAGTCCAAGCCTGCTGTGCTTCAACCCTTGGATATTCATTCACAACCGCAATGAGGCTGCATGCCTCTTTCTGAAAGTAAACTGCTAACCTTCTATCTAATCTCCCCTGGAATCATAAGTCACCATTCACCGTCCTCTCCTCTACACAGACTGAACTACAGTGCAATAGTTACCATCAGATCACCTTACTGAGTCTACATAATAAATAATTCCACTAATTCCACTTTCCTGAGGTTTTCTGTATGTTTTTTTTCTATGACATCACCTGCTAGATAAATTTTTGTGTTGACGCAGAATATTCTCTAATGAAAGCCCAAGCAACTAAAATGTTCATTTTTATTCAATTTTTTTTAACTCAAGACTGAATGTGTTACTTGGCAGCTAGAGTCAGTGGGTTATATTAACATTATTTAACAGCTAGTTATACTTAATTTAAAACTCCCTTTTATCTCAACCCTATTTTCTGTCCAATAATGAACAAAGCAAACATTATTGAAAATACTTATTGAAGTTCATTAAATTTATTTTTTATATTTCTGTATTCATTCTTACAGTCAAGTGAAGACTTCCTCTTTAATATATAGACTGAGTAACAGAATTTTCATAAGCGTCCAACTATAAATTTGTCACCAAAATCCCAAATCTACCGCTTCTTACATAATATTTTAGTCATCTGCATGTCTAATTTGTAAGTTTAGCTCTAAAGGATTTATGCCCTATTTGTTCCCACGGTTAAAACTTGGAAAAATACAAACATGGCTTTGTTGATGTAATTTAAGTTAATTACATAAGAACATAAAATTACATAACGAAATAAATATATCATAAACTACAGATTACTTTTGACAACATTCTAATTTATAAATAGCTAACTCTTCTTTATATCTAAGCTCTAACATTGCCACATTTTACCACTATGTCTGCCAGTGATGGTAAAAACTGTTTTCAAAAAATCTGCAAAAATAAGAATTATATACAAAATATTTAAAAAATATAATTGGACAGTATAATATTCTTCTGAATCTTATTTCTTCTGAAAAGTGCTGAGATGACATTTGTTGGGAATTGTGTTTATCACTCAAATGAACTGAAAAAAGTAAAAAATCAAGATTATTTATAATTTCCCATGAAAGCAGAAAAATTAAATATGATGTATTTTACTCAATAATCAAAACACTTGAAGATATTACAACAAAACAAGCCACGCATTTTGTCATTATAAAATAGAGGTCGGTAAAAGCTACAACAACAAAGCTTGATTTCTCTAATAAAATGCAAACAAGTTGACAGACAAATGTCAGGAATCATGCAAGAGTCTCTTGATTATGCTATTTTTAGAAACTTAAATAAAAAAAAGCAAAGACAGATAAAAGCGATGGAGCTTAAAGTAGAACAATTGATATATTTAGATACAGGGGAAAAAACAAACGTGAGGATGGACAAATAACTGCTCTAAAACAGCACAATCCAAACACCCGGAGGCACCGGGCAGCCAATCAGAGGATAGCACTGGCATCACCCCAACATGGTTCAAACAAAGGTAGCAGGCAGCTTCTGAAGTGATGGAAGCTGCTATTTATGTTTCCTTACACCGGGTTAGATAAAGTTTAAAAAAGAGGAACCCTTCTGAAAACACCTCGCACCAAAACTATTTGTTTAAAAGCTGAGATGAACGTTTATGAGAAAAAAGACGGAGCGTCATATGGTCCTGTAGGAGCGACAGTGATGATACAAAAAATAAACACAACCAGAAGAGAAAACTGACATCAACAGGAAAACAATGAGAATAAAATCGGAATCAATTTCAATGCGAAATACTTCATTTCAATACATTTGTGCCACTTTTTTACGCGACCACGCAAACACACGCTCCGATCCAGAGGCGCGCCTCCCTCCCTCCTCCGTCTCCTTGTACTCACCACAGCTGTCTCTTGGCGGGGAGGCAGTCTTTGTTGGATGCTGTCACTCCCATGGCCATCTGCATCACCGTTATATATTTCTGGTACTTCATTTCTCCTCTGTTTTCTACTACTACTCCCGCCGCTGCTAACTCTTCGCTTACTTCTAGGAATCCGTGCGCCACAGAAGCGGCACAGGTGAGCGTGCATTCAAACGTCTGTTATTTTCCACTCGCGTCCGCGTCATAAAAAACGCCATTTCCACGCCGGCAGGTCGGCTGGTTGACGGGAGGGGGGGTGGGAATGTTCCCCGAGGAGCTCAGCAAAAGGTGCCGCGCCGCTGCGACCCACGTCTGCGCTGACTGTCTAATCTCATTAGAGCTCGGAATAGATTGGCTTAATCCATTCAAATTTAGTCAGGACGGGGTCATTGTTGTGGGTCGCCTCGTGGAGCGGCAACTTTTCTCAATTTTTTGTTTCTTTCTATCTCTTTTCTAATGTTCTCAGCTGTTAAACTCCGGTCAACACGTGTGGAAAAGGAGTCGGAGACAAGAGGATGCAGGCGCGACAGCAGCCAAACGTCTGCCAGGGAAGGAGGAGTGTGCGCGCGTGTTCAACGGGAGAGGGAGAGAGGAGGGGGAATGACAGAGGAGGAGGAGGAGAGATGACTCTATGTAACGGCTTTAACCAGGGGAAACCCAACTGATGATGTTTAGTACTTGAAGGAAAAAAACAGAAAAATATTGACAGCTTCTGGCTTATTGTAATAATATATCCCATCCAAACTCTCAACCAGCAAACCAGCTAGTTTTCTTGATATTGTATCATTTGATAAATCTTTATTCACCTTTTTGCTCAACTAAAACATACTTTTTTTTTTAAGTACTTTTGCCATTTATGTTGACTCTGTCCATTTAAAGTCTCAGAAATTGGAGGAATCCTAATGAGCCTGTCTTAATGAACAAGCGAAGAACTGATTTCCTCTACACCTGAATGTATAGTTCCTTGTGTGTTTCTCGCAACCCTGACCTTGTTTTCCTGATAAGCCAAAACCGTAGCTGCTTTGTTTACATTGCATCAGCTACATTGTGTTTTTGCTGCTTTTCCTCTACAGCTGGAGCAAAGCAATCAACAGTTGTTGAGAGGCACCCTCTTCCAGAAACATCAAAGATGTGTTTACAGCACAAGGACAAAGAACAAACCTCCCATGTTTAATATCATAGCAACAAAGCTGCTATCCTGTACAACATAACTCATAGTGCACTAATAATGTTATGGCACTTTTCCTGGCAGAAAAATGGTGGAAGAACAGGCTTATTTTTTATTCCAAGCCTAGAGACAGGGACTTACATGCTGACAGCACTTACCTAGAAATTGATATGGGCTCAATTTGAAATACCCCAGTTGGAAAACCACACTAGGATGTGTTCTCTGAAGAAAAACAAACCTACCATGAGCTCTCAATCATCTCCATAATTTCAAAAATGTTGGCATTGGAGAGAAACAGTGCTTTTTAACCTTTATGTTTTTTTGTGTGTGTGTTTTTATTTATATTTCACCACACATTACTTTTTGCAATATTATTGTACAGAAATAACAACTTTTAATATATTTAGATTGTGGTGGTTGTGAGGTTGGTTCATGTTTTAGGATGCTTGAGGGTTGAAAGAAGTACTTTATAGAAGTCCCTTTTTATAAGGAAAGAGGTTTCAACATAAGACACAAAATATGTGTCCAAACAAATTTAATTTGTAGTCAGTAGGCCATACTGCCATATGTTCATCTTTATGCTTTATATTTGTGCAGTCTGATAATGTTTGTCCACCAATCTAATATTATATTATTCACTCTGTAATTGCATATTATATTTTACTTGTATTTAGCCTTCTGGTTGGCATTGTGGGAACTGACAGGTTCAGCTGTTTTATGCTACCCCTCTATGGGTTAAGAGTTCACAGCATCTTTAGATAGATGCTAATCAATTCACTGATTGATTTGGTGTTAGATTTAGATGCCCAGTTAACAAAAGTCTTTCGAGGGTCCTCAAGGACATAGAAACAAATAATAGGTATGCACAACATCTAAAGTCAGATGAGACCCCATGTGGGGCTATGTTTTAGTGTTCATGGATATAGTCAATTTAATGCATGATGTAATCCTACAGAGTCGCCAGTGTCGCTGGTTGCATAAGTCCCATGAGTAGGTACATTAAGTATTGAACAATTACGCAGTGAGGCTGGAGGTTATCCTGCATTTTTCTTACAAGGAAACTCCACTGTGAGGCAAGACAGCATGTCACTGTCGGTGTATTTACATATTTCCTCTGACTAATAAACAGAATGAAGGAAGAGAGAACCTAAGTGTATAAACCATGCCGCTCTTGAGATGGTCCATGCACCGGAAAAAGTAAATCTAGACATAAACCCCCGCCGTCAGGAATGAAAAACACCACAATAAAATGGCCAAGGAGAAGCGTTAGGCAGCCGGTGCATGGGCAGATAGGTAACTCCTGTTGGATGAGGCAAGCTGGTGAGCAGCTGGTGGGGAAGGTCAGACAGAAGCTGCTGCAATCAGCAAGGTTTGATTTTTAGGCAATGAAAACAACAGAAGATTTCCCATTAAACATAAAGAATCTTAGCTCAATCAACCTAGCCTTTTCTCCAGCTCCTCTGATGTTTATTTACAGTTTCAGGGTTTAGAAGAGGATTAAGTGAATACACACACACACTGACACACACCATCACAGCGGTGGCCTGAAGGAGACTGATGAGGGTGAGGCCATCACAGCAGACTGAATGACGCAGACTTTAATATTCTCTTTAATCTTTGCTTAGAAATACAATTTAGTGTCTTCATTAGCCTAAATATTCTTACCGTCTTCTACTGTTAATGCTGTCGGCCCCAAAATATTCCAGTTTATTCTCCCAGATCCCTGCTTGATGACCACAAGCTAAAATCCACTGGGTGCATTTTTTTTAACCAGATTAAGGAAAGAGCTCCAGGAGTCTGTTTAATTATTTTTACATTCTCTAAATGAACTCATTATCTTTTTGAAGACCCTTCCGCCACAGCCATCATATTACGATAGGTGAGGGAGAGTGGGAAAAAAAGAATACTGTATTGGTTTAAAAGCCAGATTTCCCTCAGGAGCAGCAACCATCCAAATGTGTTGATCCCTTTCACCATAAATTACACCATCCACTGGCCCCTGGCCACTATTAATCACATGACCGCAGCAGCCAGATTAAATCTGTAGCCTTGGACTGTTGTCCTGATCACCCTTGCTCTGCCTCTCTTTCATACACACGGCAAACCCAAAAATCAAGTAAAAGTATTTGCCTGAAACCAGTATTAGATCTTATCACCTAATGGATGACGATGAAGATGCACTGGAACAAGTAATAAAAGCATGCATTTGTTTATCTAAATGATCATTGTCTTTATCCAACATGTTGCTCTGGCTAATGTTAGTTCATCTCAGACTGTTACTGAACACCAAACAGAATTATAGCAGAAAGAAACATCAAATACAGAACTTAAACGGATAAATGAGTGTTTTAAGTAGATACTTTAGCTATTTATCTCATACTGTGCCTTAGCTTATCTCAGTTTGCATGTAAAAAAATTGTTATGGGGCAACCCCAGAATTAAATGCCCAACTTATGTCATCATACATTTGTTATACCACTGGGAGCTTCTTAGAAACTTGAAATTCTGATATTTATTTTCAATTAGAACTGAACTAACTTACCTTAAGATATGCCTGACAGCTGCACATATACTGAGCATGATTAAAACCTTTTAGAATAGAAAAACAGTTGGGATGAATATTGATGAGTGAGAGGATGAACTGAATTCATTAGGGATCTAACTGGTCATACTGATCACTTTAAGCCTTTTAACTTTTCCACCAGTCACAAACGCGCACAGATTCTTACACTGATATCCAGATTGGTAGACAACTTAACAGCACATTGATATTTGATACAAAGAATCTGCAATCGTACCCACAACTTTCAGTTTAAAAGACAACTTCTCTTCCAACTGAGCCACAGAATAAAATAATTAGAAATATTTGGGGGGATAAAAAGTTTTCTGCAAAATATGCTTTAATTCAGATCATTTTGTTTAAGTTATTTTAAATTCAGTGTATTTATATACTGCCAAATCACATCACATGTCATCTTAAGGGGGTTTAACAAGTCAATCAGACACATCAGCAAAATGTCCTCAATAGCTGGATTCCTGCATATGTTAAACCACTGGATTTTCAAATGGCCCGAAAACTTTCTCAACGCGTTATGATGTTCTGCAGAGGTCTGTTGGAGAACCATTTATTTGATTCAGGTATTGGGGACCTGGGAAACATCAAAAACATGCATGACAGTATTGATCGATTGATTATTTTAAAGATGATAAACGGTTACATATAAAAACATGCTTTTAGCAGGTTTTAATGGCATAGAGCAGGTTAAACATTTATTGTAAAGAAAATGTAATTTTCTTTAGCTGTGCAGGCTACATTACAGTACAAGCCAAAATGTGTCACATTTCAAGCTAAACCATAAAATAGACTTAAATTGGACTTTTGTTCAGTTTTCTGAAAAGTTGTCCAGGATGCTTTTATCGCTTATGACGGCTCCCTCTAGACTCCAGAGCTATAGTTGGAGCACTGATGTCTTTAAGCATCATGGAGACCCATCCTTATAAATGCAATCCAAGTTTTATGCAAATCAAAGACCCACCCGCAGTTCTCCTGGGTTGTTGGGAGTCTTGTTGCATATGGGTTCTTTTTTTTAATAATGGACGGGCTTGTGTAAGCCCTTTAAAATCAGTTCCAGAACTGTATTGTGGATGCTTGGAAGCTCAAAAACCACAATCCCTCCCCTCTATTTAATGAGGGCTTTTCTCTTTTAACAAAGATGGCTTCCTTTACCCATATTTCAAACCATTTGTGCTCTTTCTTCCAAATCTGAATATTTCTATAATCAAAGAAGCAACCATGCAGTCACAAAGGATGTTAAGCATTTCTAGTAACTACATGCTATTGTTTCTCAGATAAGCCTTGTAAGGGGGTCACCCATGTACAAGTAAAATAAATTCAGGCGCAGTGAATGCTGCATGAGTCCTGTAACTTAACACTCCACTGCAGAGCTTTAATGTCTCACTGCCAGACCTGCATCTCCACAGCAACACTGGCTCTGGGCTTGGCTAAGTTGGCCCTGACACATGATACGCTTATATTTTAAAGCACACAGCAGTGAGATGAGTTGGTGTTTATGAGAATAGCATCTTCTCATAAACAGCAGTCAAGAGATTACTTAGTTAACCAATAAGAACCTAAGTACTCAATTCATTAGCAGTAATTTTCAGAATTACTTAACCTTTTATTGACTTAATTAACTTTTTACTTAATTTCACTAAGAACTGTCATATTTTCCTTGCATTAAACCATTGAAAACTGAATAATTACAAGTGGCTGACACATGATTTTCTGTATTTTCTGATTATTTACATACAAAGTCAACGTAGCTATTACTTAAAGCTATTCTTTAACTGTCATATGGATGAATAGCATATTGTATGGCTTTGAAAAAAAGCCTCAAATGCTATTCTGAACTAATTTACTCATCCTTATAGCAACCATTGTAACTTGTTTTTACTCTCTCAAACTCAGAGCAATAGCCAAATACTTTTTATGCCACAGGTAATCAGGAGAACTACAGAGTAAAAGCGGAAAAAAATGATGCAAGTAGTCTAATAAATTCCATTTAAATTACTAGAACGATTTTAAAGTACTTCAATTCTAATAGTGATATTTTTTTTTATTGCATCCAAGAATACCAAAATAATATATAACTAAAGTGCTTAAACAGAAAGAAAATAGGTTGCCTGTATTTTATTACTGAGAAGAAAAGCAAAAAAGCAAACTAACAGGTGTGTCTGTGTAATAAAATCTTGTCAGTGACGTCTACGATCTTGCCAGAGCAATGATGTTATGGGAAGGCCCACACAGAGCCAGCAGTTGAAAAGATAATGAAGCTGCCGAGAATGCATCAAGTATACAACAGCAGCCACTAATGTAATGTGGAAATGAAACAGTTGTAAAACTGACTGTGCCAGCACTTGTATTTTTGCAAGACAAATAAAAGCGGTACATTTCAATGAAAAAGATGCACACCAGCTGAAGAGTCATAATAATATTTTAGGCATGTTTTGGATAAAGGTTAAAGAAAAGAAAGAGGGGAAATGGTAAAAACTGACTTTTTTAAAAAGTGTTATTTATCAGAAGGTTTGTCTTTTTATTACACATGAGAGTAAAATCTAAAAACTCTTTAGGGATTTTTGAGTTGAGGTTTTGGAGGCTGAGACATGAATGTCAGGAGTTCTGGATGCTGAATAGTCAGTTATTTATAATAAAGCTTCATGGAAACAGGGTGGAAAAATGCAGACTGTTAAACATACAGGGAGGTCCTGGTAAATGAAGTCAGATGCAGAGAAAACTGACTTAAAGAAGTGTTTGCAGGTGACTTTTTGAAGGGTAGGTGTTCAGAGACTGTATCATCTGACACTGAAGAGGAGCTTTCCGCTCCTGTACCTCCAGTCAGCAGGGTTTGACACCAGACGCTGCCATCCCTTCTGCCCTCCCACTGTCACCTTTATTAACAGTCTGCCATGTGGAGACCTTCTTCCCTTTAGGCCCAGATTTGCTGATGTAAGTGATGAAGAGGGGAACAGAGAGCAAGTGGGAGGCTGGAGTTCTCATCTATTAAAAACTACTGCTTAGAGGCAACACAAAGCAGCTGTTTACCACTTAAATCACAAAATGTATTCTTTCTAAGATTTTGCAGATTTAGATGTTAAAGCTTTTATAGTTACAACAATCCAACGATATAAAAAATATATAAAAATGAGTTTAAAAGCATTCTTTTCCTGTTGTATTTTTTAGCAAAGCCAATGTTAAATTTATTGGATCCATTATATATAGCAGAACTGAAGACTTTTATTGAACTCTCTCCTAACCAGCTTTGACAAACTTCTGAATCAGGTGGTTGATTGGTCCATCTAACAGCTTAATGCTCTTCTGTAATAAATGAGAATCGCTCTACTATGTTTTGAGTTTATTGTGGAAAAACCATCTGATGTGTCATTGCTCTGTTTCTAAATTATTGGAAATTGCCTTTTCTTTAATTTGTAGTTAACATTTCCTTTTTCCTCTTTGGAATTCTTGAATGTATTTTTTTAGTGTGATGTTAAGCTTTTAAACCTCTAAAGGATTTAAATCATACTGAACAGGTCCTTACAAATATGAAAAGGGCTTTTAACAGTGGTTTTCAAACTTGGCTCTTAGGACTCACTGTCCTGCAAGTTTTGGGTATTTTCCTGCCTCTAAATACCTGACTTAAATAAATGCAACTTTAGCAGGCCACTGCAGCCCATGGTGGCTGGTGAGGAGGGGGTGCAATCATTTGGTGCAGGTGTGCACCAAATGGGGACACAGGGACACATCTAAAACATGCGAGGATTGATGGACCTGTCTGTCTGTCTGTCTGTCTGTCTGTCTGTCTGTCTGTCTGTCTGTCTGTCTAAGGACCCGGTCTACCTGGCCTGGTCTATCTGGCCTGGTCTACCTGGCCTGGTCTACCTGGCCTGGGTCTTTCTAGGGCCATGAAAATAAAGAGGCCAGAAGACTTTGGATATGGATTCACCGACATTCACCGCTCCTCACTCGCTGCTCTTTCGCCTAGCAACATGACAGTTGATACACAAATCAGGCAGAAAATGGATGCTAAACTACTTACTACTGTTCTGTTGCTGATTTCATTGTTAAGGAGCTTCAGCAGTAAAACCGTAGTCACGGATCTCAGCTCTGTTGTTCACTGCATAGATATCAGAATCTGTGCTTAAATGTCAGCTAAACGTATTTGTACAGTCACAGAATAAACCCTCTCAATAAACCAAACGTTACCCGCCACATACTTGACTCCATAACATTTTAAAAAATATATTTTCATTACTTTCAGATGGAACTATTCACTTACTTTAAATATATTAGACTGCATTTACAATATTTACCACTGCTTGTCTCCATTTCCATTTTCCTTTCAGAAGGAAGCAGCTAGTTTGCTTAAACTCGCAATGAATCACAGGATAACCAAGGCCCATGACATCACTCTCTGCTCTCCCTGCTGCACTGACTACCAGGTCTGAGCAGTTATACCTGCTGTAGCTCCAATTACTAAGAGTTGCTGGACCTGGGAGGAGCACTATATATTCCTGGCTCTACCAGTGGACATTTGGCAGGTTAATGAAAGCTGTTCCTGTCAGTAGACCATGCAGCAGTCCTCGCTTTGACCTCCTGATCTTGATATGTCTTGTTCCTGTTTTTTCCTCCTGCCTTGCCCCTGTTGGAAATTCCTGTTGGATTCTTATCTCTGGACATCTCTGGATGCTGAATCATCCAAACGGAGCCACTGGGATGAATAATCACAACCTCCTGGCTTCTGCGAAGGTTAGCGGCTTTCATTCATTGCAGCTTAACCACCACTGAGTTGTTTTCAGCTAAATGTTCTTCTCCCCACAGTGGTTCCATTCAGTTCTGGTTCCTGCAATGCCACTTTACTCTGAATAAACTATTTGAGCCCTTAATATCTTAATTTATTTGAATGATCTGGTCTCCATATTCGCCTTGATTAAAGCAATGCTCTTTGTATCCATATTCACTCAATGCAATACAAACAACAGGTAGTAGATGCAGTGCCCTGCAAAAAAAGCTTTCTGTGCACACTTGGGCAAAAACTTCAAGTAAAATTTGAAATAATGGAGACAAAATTCTGGTGACTCTGTTTATCTTTAAGCACTGAATTGTCATTCAGTCTGTAACTTATGGTGGGAAACACTAGTGGCTATCAGTTTTGATTAAAGTGATGTGTTTGAAAAAAGAACTAGCTGTCAGTCTAAGCGTTACTAAGAGCTAAGAGGATTTCTGTCATCCTGAAACGTTAAAATGATATTCTGTGAATATCATTTTATAAAAATGTAACACCATTGGGTGGTTATTTACATAAAGTAAACATGCCTCTCTGTCATCTTGGTCTATGCAATCCCAAAATGGGTTTAAATTGGAAGCAACTGGACTTCAGCTTTAATATTTCTGAAAATGTTTGTCAGAACAAAGCCTCGCTGTCCAGGAGGCTTTCTCATTTCTGTCAGCCTGCAATAGAAGCAATCTGTAATTGGAGCACTGGTGGTTTTAAGCATCAGAGGATCGTCCTCCTAAGCATATAGATGTAAAGCAAAGAACACTTTACTATTCTCCTGGGTGGTTGAGTTTTTTGTTTTGTGTTTGACTACTTGAATCATGAGTGTGCTAATTTAATCTCTCCGGAATGAACTCCAGGAACAAATTGTAGAAGCTTGGAAGCTAAACCAAAATCCTTCCCCCCCTGCTGCTTAGAGTAAACAACAATAAAGAGAATTTTGTTGGCAGAAACACCATATAGTGTATAAGTAATGCAGAATAAATAGACAAAACTGAATAAGAATTATTCGCACCTACAGTAGAAGAAATATGGTGGACGAGTGAGACAGCTCCTACTGGCGAGAGTTCGCAAATATAAACACCAAGTGGCATCTTGTGAGTTAGCCCATAAATATCACCACCATCAAAAGATTGCAATAAACTCATGGAAAGAATTTACTTTCCTTTTTGGAAGAGTTGAAGAGGCTCTAAGAAAGTAGAATACAGCTGTGTTTTTTTTGTGTTTCTCTTTCATGTTGTGTGGTGTTGTAAGCTTGCAGTTTGTGCAGGACACATCCCACTGGAGTTGGCAAGAATATTAGGCAGAGGGCGAAAAGCTACATGGAGTAGCAGACGTTGTGTCCGCATGTCTCATTTCCACATAGAATGTATATTGTCAAGCTTAACTGAGCCTTTAGCAATGCCTGAAGTCTGTGCTGCCAAAGCAGTGGAGGATGACAGGATGACTTGTTATGGAGGTGTGTGTCTGAGTGAGATATATTTTTACCCATTGCTGGTTTATGAGGATGAAAACCTGAAAAGGGGACTAAAGTGTGTACCAGCATGACTTGTTTAAACCTATACTAACATTTACCAGTGTCCAGCCAAACAATTACTACTGAGATAATTACTGCAGAACTACAAAAATCTTCAAGAAAATTTTAAAATGGTAACATTAAAATAGCATCTCATAGACCCAGTTTATACAGGTTATCTTAAAAAAAGTTGATATTGTTTTGAGTCACTCTTTTTTCTTCTGTTTTTTTATTGTCATTTAGGCCTGGTCTTCCCCTAAAGGTGTACAGTTAGAACTCAGTTAATGATTTTTTGTTAATTTTTTTTTTTTTGTAGCACTTTTTTTATTTCATTTTGACCACAAATCATGCCGGCTGTGTCTCTGTATACAGTGTAGTGCTGTAGGTGCTGCCATGCAGAGTTATGTGCGCTGCTTGTAGGCTGTCGCTGCGCATCACATCAGAGCAACCCTAGAAAAGACTCAAAGAAAAGTACTGCACCATCTGTCTACACCATCAGACTCATATTGGCAAGAAATGATAAATGGCAAATCACTTTTGTACTCTAAAGACATTAGTGCTTTGCACAAGGCTATTGAAAACCATAATACTAGAGGCTACAATTGTGTAGTTTAACTAGAAAGATTTACGTAGAAGTTTCAAATTTCCCTTGACTACACATTGTGGTATAACAATGGAGTAGACGATCTGATTTAGCACAATGCCAAAACATAGCATACAGATAATTACACATTTTAAAATATGGAAGAAAGGGGTATTGGACTTAAGCTCATTACATATTTAGTGTTTGAAATTAAAGAATAACCTCAAGAATATGCTGTGTAAGTCTTTACTCAAACAGAAAGTAGTGGAAACAAAAGCTCTGGTTAAAATACAGATACTACAGTTGTTGCATGTTGGTCTTAAACCAAACCAAATTAAAAAGATGTCCCAAAGTACAAATAAAAAAACTTGGAGTAAAAATTCAAAGCTGAAATGTTTGTACTTTAGAAAGTGAACCAAAAAAGCAACATATAGATTTTTAAATCACAGATGTCAAGATTTCGAAACATGAAAAAAAAAAATAATAAGTCGCTGTTGCTACAGCATGGTAACCAGGATTTTGCCACCTGCTCTGTAGAAAATGATAATAAAAATGATTTGGACATCAAACTACGCCTTCTTTTCTCTGATCTTATAGTGAAAAGACATAGATACAGCATTGAATATTCTGTAAACGGTTTTTAATTTATTCATAAGTGTGTATTTATCATTGAATAATAAGAGATTTTAAAGAGACAAGACTTATTGGTTTTTTTCTTTATGAAAAAAAACAACAATCTGTTTAGGTTCTTTTTAGTTAAGGTTGCTGGGATGACCAATCTTGGAGAGAAACCTAAAGCTCCCTCGGTCCAGCTGCGCTGATGGCTAGACTTTTGAAGATTTACATCATATCTAAAAAGCCTTAAATCTTTTGTATGTTAACAGTCATTGCATTTAAAAACATTTACAATAGTTTTCTGAAATATTCTCCTTTCTCCTGGGATATATTAAACATATCAATTTAAGGTTTATAATATTAACATCAAAGTAAAATTTGGACAGTTTATTTATAGTAAATTATTCAAACCTTAATTTTATGGCTCCTTTAGGTTCAATGGAGAAATGCGTAGGACGTGTGCTGAAGAAGTAAATTGTTATCTTATGATTGATAATACAGTGGTTGAGATATGATAAAAATTATGCATGAGAGGGTTGGCTTGAGGTTGTGGAAGTCCAACAGCAAAAGGTGTATATACCCAGAAAGGCTGATGGTTGGTAATAATGACTTATTCTTTCTTTCAAGGAGAGAAATAAGATGTGGTGAAGTGTTGGAGGCTGGACATTCAAACTGATGATTAAGAATTGTAGGTGAGGGGTTCTGACGTAAAGAACCAGGGACTAGTCAGAGGAACAATGAAGAGATTCCTGAATGGAGTTTTAAGGTGGATTCTCCAAAAAGCTATGGGAACAGAGAGGCAGAGCATAACAAACTTAGCAATAGGGTAAAAACTAGAAAAACTAGTTATTTAAAAGATGAGCACTGGAATGCGAGGACGAGCAAGTATTTTACCTAATTAACAGTCAGGTTAGCAAAACAATTCGGCATCATGAAATCTACTCCTCTGTTAGCTCCTTCTGTTCAGGTTGACAGCTGTGAGGACTCACCTGCCCGATATTCGCTGCAGTCAAGAGAGGTATACACACAAACAGAAACACCCACAAATACATGAACTGAACACACTCTTGCAGATAACTTCTGAGTCGCTCTTGCAACAACACTGAATATAAACAAAAAACATTTCTTGCAAGTGGCTGAAAGGATGACAAGTTTCCAACTATACTAGGATGGGGATTTCATTTTTAAGATCATCAAGGTGTGTATATTGTGTGCATATAAGATAGGTGCACAAGAGAGAAGTAGAGAAACTGCCACTCTAAACACATCTACAGGACAAGGTGAAGGTCACAGTCAGCTTACCTGCTGCCACAGAGGGAGGTAACCTGAACCAACAACTGCAAGACAAAACAACTCCAATCTATAGCTTGGCTTTGGAATGCATCCATTCTTGCTGATGTCAAAATGGGTCTTAGAAAGTAGACATGTTAATATTTAACAATGTTAAGCTCTTAATTTATCAATAAAGGCACTTCAGTTCATAGATCTCAAAAGGGAATCAAATGTTATAATAACTTATTTGTTGTATATGTTAATAGTTGTAGGAAGAAACCAACGTCTGTATTGGCCTGTATTTCAGCAGATCTGTAGAAGCCTTTAAGTGGAGACACAGTTTTTGTTTAACAGTCTTCTGAAAAGGATGTTCATAGTTGTCCAGAATGTTCTTCACTTTGTGAAGAGTTTTTTGTGAAATCATCTCAGGAGGAGTTCCTTGAACCGAGCCGGCCTTCTTTATCAGCTTGTTGAGCTTTTTAAGGTAATTTGTTCAGATGCTGTTAGCCCATCATATGATAACAGCAGATATCGCCCTATTCACAACAGACAATTAGCAGATATGCAGCATATGCTGCGCAAAGTGAAAGACCTGAGTGTCCTTGAGAAATACAATCTGTTCTGTCCTTTCTTTTAGATGGGTTCATAGTTGCATCTGTTTTCCAGGTGAACACCAAAGCACTCCTCCACTACCTCGACTTTCTCTCCAATAATATGGTCTTCTGAAATCTTCATGACACAAAGCTGTTCATCAGCTCTCTGTACTCAGGATCCATCCAGTGATTGCAGAGACATCTGAGTATTTCTTGTACTGGTAGTCAGAGGTGTACAGAGTAAAAAGAAATGGTGAGAGTACTGTCCCCTGTGGTGCTTCTATGCTTGGACAACCTGATTAGACAGTCGACCCTTTAATTTCACAAACTGTGGTCTATTTGTCAGGTAATATTTGTTCCGGGCAATTGTTGATACCTCCACTGGAGTCTCCCGTAGTCTCTGACAAAGCAAATTAGGCTGATGTTAAATGCACTGGAGAAATCAAAGAGCATGATCCTCACTTTGCTGTCTGGCTTGTCTAAATGACAGCACTGTCAGGACCATGTTCTTTTATTTTGTCTCTTTTATACTAAACTGTACTGTACCACTTCTAAAGGGCTTTGAAACTACAAAAATATATTTAAAGAACAAGAATATAAAAATAATGGAATATGCAGACATTCCTTTAATGCTTTTACAGGCTTGCTTCATTTTTAATATACATCTAAGTAGTGTAAGGTCTTTTCAAGGTCTTTCCAATACATTATACGTAATTATTATTTTAGTTCATTTTAAAATAATAACAAATTACTTCACAAAAAAAATGCCGTACAGGTTCATTTGTTGCATTTTGTTTGTGCCATCTGTCTGTAAATTAACAAAGCAAATCTATTTCACCATTTCCATTAACTATCAAATTGCACAAATTGTAATTATGAAAATCGGATTATATATTTGCTAATTGGAACAATGCAATTTTCCAAAAATGTGTTGTTTGAAAAAAATTTTTATGCTTTGATGGAGTGCTTTTTTTAGGTCATATCAAAATTTTTATATTTCCCCACACTGTTTTGGAAAAACTTTTTGGCATTACGTGTCATGATCCGGGGTCTCCGCCTCTGTGTGGTTGTGTTCCTGCGTGCCTTGTTCTTCCTTCCTCCACCAGGTGGCACCAGGTCTCGGCAGTGGTGTGGTGTGGCTGCTGCCGTTGTTCCACAAACATGTTTTAAGAACACTATGAGGCAAGAATATTACACTTCTAAGCTTCATTATGTGGAACATTTACTGATAAAGTGCGTAATTTTAAAAAGAGTTCAGATGTTGAGAGAACCGCTGTGACCAGGGGAGCTCCGAGGCTACCCACAGCCATGGCTAACGTTACCCTGTCTGCAGCAGCCCAGTACCGGTGGCTCTGGAGGCATTTTTTGTTGTTGTCGTTGTTTTATTAGGCAAAAGGTTAGTTTTATTTGTATTTATCTAACTGTGTTGATCATCATTCTCCAAATAAATAAAAAAATATATTATCTAGAAAATATTAATAATAGGAGTTTAAATGCAGCTCCGGACATGTGTTTTTTTCTGCGTGCTCCGGTTCTCCCCGAGTCCATACTGGCTGTGTTCTTGTTAAGAACGTACTTGGTGAGTCCATACTTGCATACCTGAGAATTGAGAATCGGCCCATGTGGTACAAGCTTTCTTCTTTTTTTAAGTTGGCAAACAACTAATGGTGCATTGCTGCCACCAGCTGGTGTAGAGTGGGAACAAATTGGCCTGTGGAACTACTTTTTTCTAGAAAAAATAATACTCTTAAAATGCCCACAAGTTTCCCCTTCCGGCTATCCCAGTATCTCTCTGCACTTCTTTGACAGACAGCCAAAGATAAAGAAAACAAAAAACAATCTGAGGGATTCCGAATCTTCTCCTGCATTGGGACGGCATTCTGAAGATTATGCGATGACGTCATCTAGCCCCTTCTAGTGCCTTTAAGGACAGCCAATAGTGACTTTTCTTGCTGAGGAGTTGGCAACACTACTTTCCCTCAGCCGGGAGCTATTTGCTGTGACGCAACATTTCAAAAACTGCATAAACACAGTGTCGGGCCACTTGTTTTTTGTACTAAATATCGCATTAAATTGGGAGTATGCCAAGTCACCCATGGTAATTTACTTTCCAAAACCTACATTTTTAAGTATGCATAATGTTTTTCTTCCTTTTGCTGATAAGTTGCTGCATATTAAATCCTTTCCATCAGAGAACAAGGCCTTCAATCTCATATCAAAGAAGAATTAGCAATTACCGTTGTGAATTGGGCTACATGGCCAAACTTACATCACACACAGAAACATGAACAGGCTCTATAACTAAAAGAGAATCAGCAAAGTTCAAATCAGCTTAGCAGGTCTTTTAAGTAAACTTAGGATTTCAATAATCACTTAATAGAGACGCAAACTAAATTATAAACTACAGATTAAATCTTGATTATTTCAAAAACAAACTGACATTGAAGGCAGCAGTTTGAAAAACTTTTAATAGACTTTTATAAGGAAACCTTTTCATTAACTTTATCTTTTTCATAAAAGCAGTTTAGTAGGTACCACTATTGCCTTGTAGCAAGAAGGTTGAGGTTTCAAATTCCAGTCTCCGGTCCTAATGCATGAAGTTTACATGTTTTCTCCAGATACTCTGGATTCCTTCCTCATTACAAAAACATGGCTGTTACTGTTATGGTATGAGTAGTATTGAGGAGGGTCATTTGTCCGGTGAGTCTCTGTGTTGCCTGGTGACCGACTGTCGAACAATCCAGACCATGCCCTGCCTCTTGTCCACTGTCCACTGTGGATGGGTACCACATTCATAACTTTTTAGGGACTTGAAGATGAAATCACTTAGCCAGGCTAATTCCAAATTTTGAATCTCCTTCAAAAGTCAAATAAATAAAATGTTTTTCACAGTTGATTAACAGCAGCACAAAACACCCCATATTGAAATGTCACAACATTTATTTTACAGTGACTTTTCTCATGGACATTTAGGACAGAGAGGTTACCGATGTAATCATCTCTGACCTCAGGTAGTTTAGACAACCATTTTAGTCATAGCTTTTGACTAAGAAATGAGTCATGCTGTATTTTACTGCCCTAAAGGGACCCACAGAGCAACAGTCAGAAACACTAACCAAATGGCTCTTCACTGTATAAAACTCCAATCAGATTTTCTCCTGCATTTGCTGCCGCTTAGGGGAGATCTACAACAATAATACAAACTGGCACTTAAGTCTCAACAGTTTAAAGTTTGCCACAAAAGCGAGAGCCTCAGCCTCTCCACTACTGGACCCTACCAGGCAACTAAAATGTACAAACCAGAGCATATTTCCAGACTATCTGCATTGATGTTTATCTTATTTTGTCTTGGAGATTACTTGTAAGAAACCATCTTATTTTACATAAGTATATCTTGCATGATTTATTCGTTTTTGGTAAGATTTGTACTTTTTCTTATTTTTTCTAATGCAAAGTTACAGAAAACAGGAGTGTAAGTTTAACAGCCACTGCCAAAACAAAACAGTGTGTAAGAGTTATAAAAAAGCGGATGAGCCCTGTGTTTAGACAGCGGCATCCTGCAGCTGTGAAACGAGACGGAACAGGTCTCAGGTTCACAGCATCTCAGAACATAAGAAAGAAGCCAGATATACATGCATAATCCTTGACCTAATAACAATTTTTGCTTTTGCCTATTTATGATAACTGGAGACCCCTTAGTTTATGTTTTAGTAATCCTGGATATAAACTTTCTAAACATGTGGATTAAGTTTTTTTTGTTTGTTTTGTTATAGTTCAAATTTAAATAATTAAAACAAACCTGCTGCATTCTAAGTTAGTATCCATAGATACAGTAAATAGTGCATTTGTTGTAACCAGTCCCATTAGAAAAGTGTTTTATAAGATGTTCCCCAGTTTATATAGTCTATGTATATTGGGATAGAGGGTGCAGAATTCCAAGTGTTCTGCTGTGCTGTGATAACACGGTGACTTTTTCCTGTGTGGCTGCTAATGGAGTACCTCTACTACATCTACCTCTAAGTGGTCAAGAAATTCCTGTCCACATAACGCAGAAAGTAGCTTGAGGTTCTGTGGATAGCTAGACAGTTAAAGCACTCATGATCCTCATAGTGTTGTTTTCAAACCTAGAGCTTCTTGTTGTAACGTATCAGTGTTGTTTTTTTTAATAACTAACTCTAATTAGGAGATACTGAGTTAGCGCAAATAAAAAGTAGGTCTTCTCTGCTAGATAATAATTCACTGTTGAAAACAAACATAAAGAAAATGTTCATAAAGTCAAGGACTGAAACAAGAGAATCAATGTTTAATTTTACCTCAGTGGGAAAAATTCACTAAAGGTGAATGAAACAAAATTCTGATTATAGAAATTAAAGAAAGCGGGATCATTTATCCAAAGAAGAAGCATGGTGTTAACTACAGGGAGCAGCCATTTCTCTTCGGTGCCACCCACTGAACTCAAAAGATGAGTCATCATTGACCAAAGAAACTTAAAGGGCAAATTACATTCATGCATGGTCTAGCAGAGCAGCATGACAGTCCTTGGTGAGACACAAACTTGGCTGCAGTCATTCAAAACTTTGGCAGTTTCTATCTCGCAGGTGTCTCCTGTTCAGCTGCATCTTTCACTCTGCGCGTTGCCTAACTAATGTGCCTGTGCGATGTTGTACATGTGTGAGCCTGTGCATGTGTCTCCTTGAGAGTGTGATGCATGTATGAGTCCACATATAGGCTTTCTGAGCGTGGTGCCCCAAAGGTAAGCCTGTGTAGCCTGTAACGTTTTCTTTCTCCGTCTGCTCAGCTTTTTCCACTGTGGCTTCTTAACGGTTGGGGGAACAATGTGCTCTCCTGTCCCTCCTCAGCACAGCAACACACCCCAGTGACAAAACGAGGATTAAAGGCCAGCATGGAGCCTGAAGCCAGCAGCACAGAAACACTCTGATAAAGTTTACTTGTCACTTCACTTGTGTTGAAGTTTACAGCAATGGGAAATTAAAAAAAATGCCTTTCATTACAGCACCGATCATGGTGTATGGAATCAAAAACACTTTCTTCTATAAATATTACAGAGACTACTCATAAGTGCTACATTTAAACTGAAGTTATTTTTGGTGATACACTCAGGGCTCCAACAATGTTCTGAGTCAGAAACGTAAAATGAAAAATAAAAAATAATAAAGTCATATTAAAAGGATATCAGGGATTAGCCTACATTTGCTTTTCAGATGAAAAAAAGCATATATGTTAATCAGTTCTGTTTTGAGTGTTCATCTCGCTTTGTTTTCAAGGTTTCACTAGGAAAAGAGTGGAGGAGAATCACTGCATTAATTATCACATCATGGTTACACTGCCTGGAGTCAAACTGCTCAAATAGGGATAGAAAAAAACAGCAGTAAACAGACAAAGAATATCCTCATTTATTGCAGAGATGTGAAATTTTGTGATCACTGCTGGAAAATTCTGATACATAAATGTTAATAGCCTATGTTTATGGACATATGATACCTTATGCTCATATCTAAGTTTATATACAACCTTTTGAGCATAGGTGGTTCTAGACATGGGGGCAACAATGGCCAGTGAAGAACATGTCCTGGCCCCTGTTATGGCTTCTGGACCTAAAACAAAATACTAAATATATTTAATCAGATGACATCCACTGACACAGACATCGTGACGGATTGGTTCATGCACATATCTCTTTTTTTTATGTCTACAGGTTTTTTTTTAACAAGGGTTTTTATCAGTTTTTCTAAAGTTCCAGTTCCAAATTGATCGAAACTGATAATTTTCATTTAAAATAAGTCAAAACATGTGCTAATTCTAAATCATGGATGAACATTGATATACTATTCCAAATATCTTTATCTTTAATCTTGATTCCAAGGACTATAAATTTAATACTATATTTCCCTTTGCTCCAACTTTGTTTATCGACCATAGAGAGAGAAAATATATCAAAAAAAATTTAGAGTGCTGTCCCTTTAGTTGTTACAATTGTAGTAATTTAGCACATAATCTATAATTATCCTTTAATGGATTTAGTTTTTTTGAGACATTTTGCTGCCAATTGGCCAAACTGCTGTTGTATTTAGATATTGTATAGAACCTATTATTTTTGGTAACGGCAACTTCGCTCATATCATGTAGTCGTGCAACATTATTACCTTTCACTTGAAGTAGATATCTACCTGGAATCTAATTATTTCAGTGATTTATTTATTTATTTTTGCCCTTTTAAGGATTTTTTTTGGTAAAGGGAAATTAAAATTTTCAACATAAAAATACTGATTTTCAGTTAGAGCAATATGGGAATTTCACTTTTTCAATTCAGAGCTTCAAGTGGCTCTTTGTTTCCACTGCTCACCTTATATATCAAATGATAAACTATTGTTTTACGTTTTGTTTAATGCTTTTTTTTTCTCTGCCCCCACGAAAAAAAAAATAAAAAACCTCTGGTCTCGCTATTAAATTAGGTCCAGAACCAACACTGATTCTGAGCTTCACAACAAGATTGTTTATCACTTCTTGATTTGAAGTCGCTTCTAAAAACACTTTACCTTAAAACTTGTATTATTTAAAGAAGGATGTTATACATTTTATTGTTCCTCTGTATTCAGTCTTTCCTTGTGGAACCCTTTATGGAATCTGTTCTGCTTCTAGTTGTTTGTTGGTTTATTTGGATAGATGTTGGATTTTATTTACAGGTCTCATTTTAAAAAAAAGCTTAGTCCAAAATAAAAAAAAAAAACATTTCCTGAAAACAAACTGTTTTCTCCCTTCTTTATTGTATTTCACCATTTTCTTGATCACATAAAGTTCTAATAAATTGCAATTTGTGGTTTTTATAAGGTGAGAGTATGTGACAAAATTCAACCAGTATGAATATTTTCGCATGACACTATCAGTTCAGACTTAGTTCAGAAATGGACCCTCAAAGCTAGAACACCATGTTACGCATAAGAAATACAAGCATGTCAAAGAGAGACTACATCAAAGATGAAGATGAGAATAAAACCACATCCTGCGGTGGCCTTAATCCTTCAACACCTGCGATTTGAAGCACGCTCCTTTGATGTTGCTCGTTCAGCTGAGGAGAGAAAGAGACTTGATAGGCAGAGAGAGAAATGGGTCGATAATGGGCTCTCATTCAACACAGGGATAAACTCAAAGCAAGTTAAAATCACAGACTGGTGTGGATAGACCATGAACCCTCATTTAAGTCTCGTGAGATGTGTATTCACTAAAATATACTGCTTCGTATTGTTGAGTACCAAACTGACACAAAGGGATGAAAGTATACACAGTTTTGAATCCAGAAGAAATTGTCTGGAAGCTCTGCTTATTATTTTTAACTCATCATTTACAAGAGGCAGAAATCCATGTAACAACCCATCTCTGCAAGAGACATAAAAAATGTATTCGGCTAATGTTAATAGTTTCTGTGTCGTGTACACATATATTCTTTGAAATGTAAGCCTTATTTGTTGGACAATTGGTCTTTAAAGAACTCATTATTAGGGCATCAGATTTCCAAGATGTACTCATAAATTGACTTTAAACCTTGGCCAAATTTGCACTACATCATCAGCTCTCTAAAATAGTTAAAGCACTATAGACATAAAGCACAACTGTTTCTATATGCTAATAAATGCATGTTGTGATGTTGAAAGGTTGTCGTACCAAATATTACAGAATCAAAACTAAAATAAATATTCAGTATCTTCCAGAAATCAACACCTACACACAATGAAACAATATCCCTGGAAGAAAACTGAGAGAAATGAGCCAATGGCAGCCAGTTCTGTCACCGCAGGGCATTTTCTCTGTCCAGCAGGACAGAACTTGAGAGAATGAAATCAGCACAACAGGCAACAAAGGAGGAAAAAGAGGACAGATTCTGTTTTTATTTTGTATAGCTAGAACATGTGAACAACCCTGGGCATAAAAAAACACTGGAAAAGCCTGAGTTACACAGGGAATAAATGGCCAAAGTGGCAATATAAATGTTTTATCAGGGCTGCATCAAATTAATGAATGTTTCTTAGCAGGATTTTTAAGAAGACACAGATCAAAGACCACAGCTGATTCATATATTATTGCTTTGTCAGTTAAGCTGATTGGTTAGTCTAATACCAGTTAAATATATTTATATGAATTGGAGATGTATCATGAATAATAAAACATATAGATAAAATGATACCGTGTCAACAACTTTGTTCCTGACCTATATGCAAGAATATGCAAGAATGATTTTGCTTTAGCCAGCTAAACATTTCAAAAGACCAAAAATCAAACAATTAAAAAGCAGAGTTGTTAATAAAAAGCTGATAGATGCCAGTAATATTTAGTAAGATACGTTACATGCACTGTATGTGATGTTTCTTAATCCAGGTAAATCTGTTTTTGAGATTGAAATAGTCTTTTTTAAGAGAGACGTGAGAAAAATCTCATTCCAAGGCATTGATTGAATTATATTATAATTTCAAAAGTATGTAACAATCTGCAGGTTGTACAAGACTATGGCTGTTTTTTTCTATGTTTTTCCAAACAAAATTGAAATAAACAGAAATGCATATTTCTGGTAGAAACTAAATGATAGACAGAGAAGGCAGTTAAAATGATCATATTAGAGCTATAAATGTTTTGCTCACTGTTTGAAGCAACTGTGACCCAGATTAAACCTCCATGCCAGCACCACCAGCCTGTCTCTCTCCTCTGCTCTGAAACAACCCTATTGGAGGGTGAGGCATGAGAATTTGGGTGCGGCTTCTCTGTTGTCATGGTACCAGAGTTATCGCCAAGCAAGGTGTTGAACATCTCCACCAATGTGTTACAGGCATAATGCAAAACATTTTCTAAGAGCAACACAGGGATTTACAGATATAGGCCTCTTTATCCGTGTGTGTTCATGTCTTATGTGTTCATGGTGGCTTTAGACAATCCCATAAATATGTTCTGAGGTAAAGGAGTTATATTATGTGCGCAGATTATTTTATATATATATATATACAGAGGCACATGAAATGTTTAGGCTTTAGTCTAAACAGCTTTTATGTGTGCAACTATTTATCTGCAATTCCTTCCTAACCTTCATGTAATCCCATCAAGAAACACTCACACTAAAGTTGTGGTGCTGATGATTACATGACTTTCTTATCCATGAAATTATTCTACATTAATTTTCAGCTATGTACAATCATAATTCATGTGAATAATAATGAAATAAAATGTACGATTTATATTTTGCTTCCCTAACCCTGATGGTTTCTTTTTTGTTACCTTCTCTGGTGTGCTTTAGTTTTAGCACAGAATTTTGTCTATTTTATGCTACTCCATAGTTTTTAACTTTAAAAATCAAATTCTTAGATGTCGTAGCTTTTGTTTTGTTTTACTCACACAAACTATTGTTTTAGTTTCCTCAGGTGCCCCCTTGTCTGCTTTCTTCAAGTTAATATATATAATATTTTTATGTTATTAGTAAGGAGCCAAAAATCCATCAGTTTTTTGAAAAGACTGTATAGGAAAGTGTCAATACTATTACATATATAGCAAACACTGCCCTCTGGTGGTAAAAACTGCTATTGTCACTTAACTGAGAAAGAATTTAGATGCTAACCATTTAATGATTTTGTTGTAAAAAAAAATAAAGCTGCAATTTAATCTCTTTTCTTCTGGGTACCTTCAGAAGCTTTGATAAATCATTTCTTATCTAAAATATTGTAATGATAAAACAATAATTCTGAAAAGTAATCAAAATAAAAGGATGCAAATGTTATTCTATACCTTTATGAATGAGTTTTAAAGAGTCGTGGATAATTCAAGAGGAAACAATAGACACACTGTGATATTTTCATCCTCATGGTGTTGGGATTCCTTAAGTGTTATAATAAAAGCCCTGGGACTTAGAGAAAGTTCACAAAAGGATCCAAGTAATCCACCTTCCTCTATCAACTAGGACAAAGGACGGGTTATGAAACAGCAGAGTAGCCCTCGGGTCATAAGCATGTAAGAGGCCTCCTACTAGCCTTAGAAAGCAAAAACAAAAAGCAAACATAAAACAACTATATGGGGTTGCTCTGTGGGTTCAACTGGGGAATATACACAATATTTTTTGTGGTATATTCGATTAATTTGTTTTTCTCTTGTGCATACTTTTATTTTTGTAATACTTCTCTCCTTCTTATCTTTCTAATATTTGGCTAGTTTACCATTCTGCTACAAATCTTTCTATTTGGTTCATATTCACTCTTTATTTGACCTGGATTTGGACACATTGTGCAAGCCGTGTTTTGTTCTTTGTGCTACATGTTTATCATTTTGTTAACCTTTGTGGATATTTGATATCCAAAATATAAATCTACGTTAGACCATTGGGATATATATATATTTACCTCCACCAAGGAGGTCATGTTTTATCAGCGTTAGTTTGTTTGTCTGTTTATTTTTTTTTTTAAAAAAAAGAAAAATGTTGGGCGAATTTTGCTCAAATTTTCACAGAAGGGGCGTATCATAACAGTTGACAAGTGATTGAATTTTGGTAATGATCTGGGTCCGGTGTAGGTAGAGGTCACAAAATTTCGGGGGAATGAGCTGCTTGGCGGAGGTTTGCGCTCTCCGAGTGCTTTTCTAGTTGTATATAAATTTGTTCTTGTATTCCAGTAAGCTGCCTTGAGAACCCACATTGTTAGTGGATGGCGTAGAAATAAAACGAACTAAGTACAACTGGATTAAGGTTTGTGGTCAAAGCATGGTAGGTAGACTCAACTGCTTCAGAAATCCTGAATTATCTCCTGAAGACCAGAAAAGATATGTTCTTAAACACTATATTTTTACTGTCTAAACAAAAAATGCCTGTTTAATTTGTTTTTTAACCACAAATTACGAACACCACAGAACTGTTTTGTCACATCATTTACTTAAAATATAACATATTTTACAAGAGAGTTTCAAACTGCTGATGGGTCACTGAGGGCGAAACACAATGGGCATTTCCGACATCTTTAGGTACACCTGAATGCATCACCGAAGCTCAGTTTGATGCTAGCTCACTCCTCCGTGCTGTTGCACATTAGCCAAGCCGAGAGATTAAAGAATGAGGATAGATAATAAAAACTGATTACATCTTAAGAATTACTGTAGGGGTTTTTTTAGCACTTATTTTGAAACGAGAAGAAGCGATGTTTTGCTTTAAGACAGCCTGGTTTTCGAGCAGCGTGCCGCAGGATCATCTTGACTTTTGGAGTAGGCTAAATTATCTCTCCTAGTGTCCCATAAACTGTCTTTCCTTTAAATATATTAACCTGATTTAATTATACTCTAGCAAGCAATTTAATTTTGACGTATTAACCCTTGTTTTTTTATAATAACCAAAAAAGAGGTATGCTTTCTTATAAAAATGGTAAATAAGATCATTGTAACCAAACATCAAGATGTATTTCTGTCTGATTGTAGTTACAGGAACTGTTATTTTTTTCATCATTTTAGTCGCTTTTTGCTCTTCTGTATTTATTTTTAGCTTTTTGTCTAAACTCAATAGATTTGAAGTAAGAAATGAGAAGCATTTAAAGAAAAAATCTGAAGATAAACTAGTTTCTCCCTACATATTGTTTTATAGACTAGATCCTTCTATCTAGCAAATAGACACATCTTAAAATATTTGATTATAAGGCACTTAAGTGCTTATTTTGAGAACTTTTGTTTTTACAACCCAAAAGCCTGAAAGCATACAAAACCTATACTTCAATGTCTTTTCTCTTGATCGATTTGTTTCACTGAGGGAAGACATCATGACAAAAACTATAAGTCAAAGAACCTACACTCCTGTCCTGTAAAGACACCAAGCTGCACTGATTGCTTGGACAACGTCTTTTCACGTTTCACAGGCTGAAGTATAGCGTTGTATGTCAACACTTGTTGGAAACCTGGAAGATTTAAGCCTTCATGAACATTCAGGCAGGACGGGTGTTAAAGTCATGTGCCAAACACATTACAGGCAGGTTTTTGCACATAGTAAGCCACTCAGAGTAATTGCCATCTGTTTTCTGTTGTGTCAAGACCCCTGTATTGGTCTAATTGCTGAAAAACCTCATATATTTTACTCCTGTTGTAGTGGATATCATCTAAAACAGTCCTCCATGCAGATTGGACTAATAGAGAGGTCTATGGTGACCAAAAATGTTTACATCTACTAAAAAAGGCCAAGTTTGAGAAAAAGATATGAGGTGGATTCAATGTGTTTTCTGAGGATTTGAGTGATCAGCCAAACATGAGGTTCCAAGGATTCAAATGTGATTAAAAAGGTTTTATTAAACCTCTTGAAAATTTTGAAAGGTTACCTTTTTGGCAAGAGTGTTTTTAAGAACGTATGTAGAAGAGTCATTACAGAGCAGTATGGCTGTACAGCTGTTCAGCAAAATGTTATGGGGTGGAGGTTCTCAACAGTAGATCTGAAAACAAGACATCCTGCTTTGTTTATTGATATTGTTGCCCTGTAAACTCTTAGTATTGACTCTTGACTATTGGATAATACTTCATGACTCCTCCTAGAGAAAGAACAGCTCCTCTGTCCAAGGTGGGGCCTCAGTCACTCCATCCTTGTCCACACACCAAACATGAACTTGTCTGTTGAAATACGAACACTATTCTATTCTCTGTCATTAAATGCACAGATCAAGCTAAACATAAAACACAGAAGATCTAAATATTTGTTAGAGGAGCTGTGAAAACGAGGATTGATTTAAGTCAGTAGATTTAACTCATTGGCTAGTTTCTGTGAATGGGACGCAGACAAAAGGACAACAGTCGGTAGTGATTATTATCCCATTAAATTATAACAGAATTAACAATAAATAATGGGAGTTCATGGGTAGATAAGAAATGAGACTTTAAGAAGGAAGATTGGAGTAAATTTAGATACGAGTCAAATGAATATTGAAAAAATATACATGACTAAGCTTGGAAAGTTCAGTTCTATTTCCTCCCTACTGACCGCCACAGGCGGAGCTTAAAGCTCTGAATGATCACTCTTATGCATGCACAGGTCAAGTATCTTAAATACCAATATATACAATATATATCTCTTCCTGATCTTAGTCAGAAGCGGATTATTTGATACAGGGCTCTTTGAGAACTGCTCTTGCTTGTTTGCAGCTGGATGATCCACACAACCAACCTGCTGCTTACAGTGTTTTCTTTCGGTGTCCTACTAATAGGTTGTCCTTTATGGTTCCCCATCTGCTGAATATGTGAAGGAGGTTCATGCCTGATGGGCAGACACTAAGGCCTTTTTACGGCCGACCTCTGATGGCAGGGCCCTGGTAGCCATGCAGGATGCACCCAAGTTTGGCTTTGGCCATATGCCTTCTGTCGAGCCTGCCATAGCATCCCTCATTTTGGTGCCAGATGAGGCTTTGAAAGCTAATACCAGGTTGCACAATCTCCTCTCACTGAAGCCTGTAGAAGGACCTGGATGAGTCTTCCAGGGGTTCCTGGGGAGATGTTTGGCTCTGCTGTGCTTGCAGTCTTGAAGTGGTCGGCCCAGTCTTCTCATACCAGGCAGCAGTTGGCTTGCCTTCATCGCAGACGATAGCAGCGTCCTACTGGGAGTGCCTTTATGTCTCTTTCGAGGACTTATCCAGCCCTGTCTACACCCTCTGTGGGGCAGCCACGGCCTGCTGCAGGGCCTGCTCATGGCCAATGGGGTCTGCCCAGGGGTCGGGCTCACGTCGCCTCTCAACCCAGGCAGTCCGCTCGGCAACCCTCCCAGCATCTTAGTGGCGGGGGGCTCGGAAATGAAATCACCAAGTGGTGGTGGGACGTTTTACCCCAGGCCAGCTAAACTGCTCTTATTTCCGATCCATTAGTGGTGTCTACATGACCACAATCAGGTAAAGGCTCAGACTCTATTTTGCCTGTCGACCCCCGGCAGGATCCCAATATTGGAGCTGAGAAGCCTATACGTGTTTTTGAAGACTATCCCCCAGTGTACTCTGCAGGCCAAAGGGAGATCCTGCCCTACTTGGACGAATGGCTCATCTGTACACACACACAGATTCTTGCGGCTGCGGACACACTCACATTATTCCATCAAATAGACGTATTGGTTTTTCGTGTGAACTGGCAGAAGAGCAACTTAGTTCCATCTCAAGAGGTCACATTTCTTGGGATCGCGATGGTATCCCTCACTGTGACTGCTTGCCCATCACCTCAGCGTGTCAAAGGCATTTCACAAATGCTGCCCGCCTTTCTGTCTAGACGTGCACGCCCCTTTATTGCTTAACTTCGTCTGTTGGGCAGGTGGACTCTCGCTGCTACAGTAATACCCCTGAGACTGTTGTCTCTGCAACCACTACAGATGTGGCTCAGCAGCCTAAGGCTAGACCCATCCCGTACACAGTACTGTCACAAGGAACTGCTGATGTTACTGCACATCCTAAAGTTTTTTTTGCCAAACACCAATAAACACAATAAGAGGAAGAAGAATTTGGACTTAAAATCTGAAGAATCAATACCTTCTGTGGTCTATCAGCAATTTTCTGTTTGAACCTTCAGTGCTTATAAACAACAGTGGCTGATTTATTTAAAAAAAATCCTATTTCTTGCAGGGCTGGAAGGTGGGAGCATTACATGTTGGAGGGAAGCAGATTACCTCTTCAGCACAGATGCAACATGTCCCGACACGCTAAGGTGGGTAAGAAGACAGCTGTTTTCCTGGAGACCTATTTGTAAACTTCCACACTTGTGTTAAAACGAACAAGTTTTTTTTAGGATATTTGAAAGCAAAGATTACATCTGGAACAAGGTGGCTGTTATACACAGCTCATTTCTGTCCACCTGTGAAAAGCGGCAGTGTGTGAAATCAGTGGGAATTGGTCATTACGTTCTGCCTCCAGCTTGTGTACAGGATGGTGAGGGACTGTCTTCCTTTTTTTTTTCAACCTTGCATTTGAATACATTTTAAAGGTAATAACACAAATTCAAATAACAAATCATCAACTTATTTGCTAAAGAAGTTAAAATGTTTAGAATCTGAAACTATTAATCTAAAAATTTTTATGTATAACTCCTTTTGTTTTTCTTGTCATTATAGAGGTGAGGAAAGTGGTTGGCAGATTTATTTGGGAACATGAAGATGAAGAAACAGATGCACAGGTAAAGAGACCATTCAACCAGAGTTAAAAAGAATAGATCACTGACTTAGGCCTACAGAATCTCCTCATGCTTTACAGGACGTACAACAATCTTTAAGCCTATCAGAAGTCGAACACAGTGAGGAGCAAGAGAAAGGGAGCTTGTAAGTTTTCTTTGTATTTAGATCATATTGATCTACAACTTTATATGTGGCTAAATAAAGCCAGTTTGTGCTGATTTTTTTAGATTTGAAGCATCAGACTCATCAGAGAGTGAAGGTGTCCTCTGGGAACGTTTGAGAAGCCCAGGTAATTTTACCGCCCCAGGTGAGCTGTTTAACATGTTTTACTCAGTGGTGCTTCAGGTTATTGAGATGGGAGCAGCGAATCCTTTGGATTATTTGACATTCCTATTCAGCTTCAGTAAAATCAAGTTGTTCAAAAAACATGTTGGGGAAAATGTTATGAGATGGCTTTTGAGTTGCACATAATAAATCACTCAGAGCCACAGCTGACTGTTTCTACTTCCGTCGAATCTGCTGTTGTCATCCAAGTGCTAAAAAGATGATAAATCAAATGTTTTATAGAGAGGTCTATCTTTCTGTGCAAGTTTTAAATCATACATTTAAAGTACACAGCTCCTACCATAAGCTTTATTTTTCTTTACTTAAAAAGTGACATGTGGAGCTTTTCCAACTTAAAATCTCAAAACAATAGTGTTGTTTGTTAAACTAATCCTCACTTATTCACCAATTCACATCTATAACACTGTAATAAAAGCTACAGATGTAACCGTCACAGTAACAGTTGTGGGAATAATTGCTTTCAGTTTTTTACTGATGCTGGCTTACTCTTAAAACTGTTATGTTTAACAAATGTTTACATTTATAAAAAAAAATTAGTCCGGTCTACCAAATATAAGCCTCCGAAGTTTCAAATGTGATTAAAAGAGTCCAATAGGTCTAGTAGGGCAATGTAATGACATATTTATTAGTATTGGGTAGAACTTTCAAAAGAAGATGATATTCCTTCAGTTGTGTTACACAAGTTAACATCCATTTCCTTTCCTGTTTGCTTTCTCTCTGCAGAGTATGTCAGCATTGATGAACTTCCCAAATACTCCGGTGATCTGTGTGATGTTAAACCTGGGCTTTTCAGATGTTCAAAATGTAAAGGCTGCATTTGTTTAGAGAAAGAATGAAAGGCTTTGGGGGAAAGGCACCAAGGAGACATGTATATGACTATAGAAACAGTGACAACAACTTTTAAAATGTTTGTCTAATTTTTAATAGCATGCTACATTGTTTGTGCCCCTGTTTTTTTTTCAATAAAAGAGTTTATGCAACAAAATGTAGTTTCTTTTTTCTGTATTTGAAAGAAAACTGAAATATGCCAGTGCTAATCCCACCTGTATGTCCATGCTTCTCATAGAAGAAAAAAAAAATATTTACATTATTTAAATGTATAAGAAACTGCTTCTGCAGAGTCTGAGTATTAAGTATAAATCGTACAATATGACTGAATCACATATGTATTTCACCCATAGTAGTTTATGACGTTTCATGCTTCTTCCTAAGAATTGTTTGTCTGTAATCTATCCAGTTTTGCTGGGACGCAGTTTATAAATTAATCTAATCTTTGTTTCCAACCAGGATGTTGCAAAAATAAATTGTAAAAATGATATTTACTAATATTTGAATTGTCATTAAATGGACTAATAGTAGAAGGAATACATTTTATGATATTGCGTGGACTTTTAGAATTAAAAATGTCATGTTAAGTTCATTCAGGTACACGCCTGGATTTAAAGGGGAGCAAAGGTAGGTGGCTTGCAAAGTAATATCGCTTAAAGAGTACGAGTTTGATGTAGCATCGATGTTGATTTATTCATAGCAATAGTACAACAAATTAATAGAAAAATGCAATAATACGGCCATTATTTTGGACCGGAGCAGAATTTCTTGAGTAGCGCTCCCCCATCCCTGTAGCGAATGGTTCATTCCATTTTTTTTCGACCAATCAAATATTTTGTTTTGGTTCCGACCCACTGCTAGTTGCCCGAGCCGTTTGAACTAAGTGGTGAATACACCACAGCTTGCATAGTTGTCAGAACTCTCAGGTTGCTTTTCTATCCTTACTTCGGCGGTGTTAATTCTGCCATGGATCGGGAAAATTTGTCCGTGGTGTTGCATGCTAAGGGGGACCTCAGGCTGGTAAGAAACCGAATACAAACGAACCTTAAGCTGGAAGTCGTGCTGAATAAACTACTGCTTTTTTTTTTAAACAGGAAAGTCGTCCAATTCCAGAGCCTGGACCTAATGGTAAGAAAAGAGCTATTGTTCTTAGAAGGTGTCTGTAAATCCAAGTTACTAAAATATAAATGTAGATAAAAAGCATTAGCAGAACTGGGATTTTAATCTGTCAAATCATTTTGTCATAAAGAAAGAATACATCCCCATGTCACTCATGTCTTGTTTGTGTTTAGAAGTGTTGCTTCAGATGCACTCAGTGGGAATCTGTGGATCAGATGTCCACTACTGGCAGCATGGCCGAATCGGGGACTTTGTTCTCCAAAAACCAATGGTCCTGGGCCACGAAGCTGCAGGGCGGGTGGTGAAGGTTGGATCAACGGTCACACACCTGAAACCGGGTAAACATGAATGAAATGTCAGTCGGGAACAGTTTTTATACAACTCTGTCTTTATGCATGCTTTTAAAGATAGGCATTTATGACCCTTTGAACAATCAACTTATTCTCCTTTTATAACACCGTCTTTATCGTTCACAGTACTCTAACCAGTCCAGACATCTGCAGTTATATAAGCAGTAAAATTGTAATTTTCCAGGTGATAGAGTGGCCATTGAGCCTGGCGTACCACGCGAGATGGATGAGTTCTTTAAAAGAGGAAAATATAACCTCTCCCCTACCATCTTCTTCTGTGCCACACCGCCAGATGATGGAAACTTGTGCAGATATTACACACACAACGCCAACTTTTGTTACAAGTACTTGTTTATTCAAAGCTACAGAGCATTGCATCAGACATTACTTCATAACTAACTGCTAGCCGACTCTCTTGCCTAATCTGGGCATATTCTTATCTGTTTCTGTGCGTCTGCTTAGGTTGCCTGATAATGTCACATTTGAGGAGGGTGCACTCATCGAACCACTCTCTGTGGGAATTCATGCCTGTCGCCGGGCTGGTGTCAGCCTCGGGAGCACCGTACTCATTTGTGGTGCAGGTAAAATCCCAGAAAAAACTATTAAACCCACTAAAGTTGTCCAGTAAAATTCCACTAATGAGAAATTTCAGTGGAATGCAGAGTAGTGCAAACGAATGGTCCTAACAGGCCTCTTCAGGTTAGGAATCTTATGGCCACACCTAGGAAAAAAAAATCAAAGTGAGGGCAAGTAAAAAACAAATAAAAGAAAATTGCACTATGCTTTTTTTTGTTGATTTTAACAGGAACCTGATTATAAATACACAACAAACAATATACAAAACAACTTTTCCTTCACTATCTGGTATTAAGTCAGACTAAACTTTTCTTTTTTTTTGAGAGAATTTGTTTTAACTTTTAGAAATCTACATATTTCTTACGTCTACCAAATGCTTTTAGTAGTTGGTGGAATTAGGTCAAATGTCTTGGGTATTTTTATAAATTCTCAGTCATCTGTGTTATGGAAACCACAAAACAGGCATAAATTGGAAGACAAGCGGAGCTTCGCTCAGTTTTTCTGATGACTTTATCTCACCTATCCAGGACAGTTGAATCTTGAACAGGTGTCGAAAGGTCTTCAGAAAAACTGAGCTAAAGTCTGGTTGCCTTTCAATTTAAGCCTGCTTTATGGTTTTGAGTATCCTTCCACAAGCTTCTCCTAATATTGTAAAATAGGCTTATACCTCCTGATGTAACTAGTTAGTCTGGGTTGTAGGTTGCCTCCCCTGCAGACACCTTCTCCTTAGAGCGAAAATCAGAGCTGTGTGATGATCACACTGCCTTTGTCGTGTTTATTATTTTAAAACTAATTAGTCTCTATGCTTTGCATCATTGTCCATTTGAAATAACCAGATGTGTCCAAGCTTTAACTTCCCCTCTGATGTCTTTTGAAGTTACTTTAATATTATTGTTTCCACATGCTATTTTTCCCCTCATGTTATCTATTTTCTGAAGTTCCCCAGTCCCCCCCACAGCAAAACACCAAAGGAATACAATTGTGAACAGGTTATTTATGGAAAACGTTTAAATCTTAATGTTGTTAGACCAAGATGCATCTGAAAGAAAAGTCTGTGGCTCTGAAAGTTTTTTCAAACTGTTACCTGGTTTCTTATTTTCTTTTGGAACATGAGCTACTTCGTTGCAGACTAATCTTCTAGCCCATAATAGTACTGTTTCATGTTTTCTCCAAAACACGTGCATCTCTTTGACACATAACCTTTCCACTTTATGATGGGTGTGATTTCTGGATGTTCGCATGCTGTTTATTCTTTAATTATATTTATTTGTCAATAGATGACACAGACTTATGAGGCTCAACCAATTTCTTCCTGATAGAATTCCCTGATTTCTTTAGATTTTTTCCCAAGATGCCAAAGAAGGAAAGCAACTTGTTTGAGGTTTTGTCTTAAAAAACAACCACAGGGGTCCATTTAATTAAAATGATTCTGATAAGCCAAAAGGAAGCTCGTAATATAATAAAATTGATTCTTTCCAAAATTGTTTAAAGTTACATGGATCTTGGTTTATGTAAATCTTTGATTTTTGTAGTTTATTTAAAAAAAAAAGTTTTGTCTAATTATTTTGATGTCAGTGTAAAAAGTTTTTTCTGATTTAATATTTAAATAGAATAAAAAAAAAACGGAGGGAGAAACAGAATTTAAAAGTATCTGGTTTTAATTGTTCTAGGTATAAAGCTTAATATTAAGACATTTTTTAACCTCAGCACAAGTTATGTTAATTTACAATATTAATGTATCTCCTTTCCTGTAGGACCCATTGGATTGGTCAGCTTGCTTGTAGCCAAGGCAATGGGGGCTTCAAAAGTGATCATCACTGGTATGAACAGCTCAAAATGATTAAATAAAAAAAATATATATAAGAACTACTATTCATCATCCGTAGTTGTGTTTAGATCTGTTCACAGAGCGCCTTGAAATGGCCAAGGAACTAGGTGCAGACTTCCAGCTGACGGTGAAGAAGGATGACGGATCCCAGCAGCTGGCAAAGAAAGTGGAGGATATCCTGGGAGCTCAGCCTGAGATCACCATTGAATGCACTGGAGCCGAGAGCTGCATTCAAACAGCCATTTATGTAAATCCCCTGTCGAATCATAAATTATAACAACACAATCACACGTTAACAAAGAGCAGAAATAGTGCTAGCTTACTTATCCCTATCTGATACAGCAGAATGGATAAGATATCATTTGACTTTATGCAAGTCGTATTATTGAGGTTAAAATCTTACCTCGAGCTCAAGGTTAATTCAGAGTTTAAGGTTGTGCTTATAAATCCTGACATTTTTATGAACAAAATATCCAATGTTGATGTCTCCAAATAGGATGTATAATCTACTACTGTCTATTGTTTGTTTCTGTTCAGTTATAAATACAAAAAAAGAACATCCTTACTGTCAGACAATGACTCAAGTTTTAACCTCCTATCAGGCTACACGCTCAGGCGGTGTGGTGGTGCTGGTGGGCCTCGGTGCTCCGATGACTACCGTTCCCCTCATCAATGCAGCTGTAAGAGAAGTGGATATCAGAGGAGTGTTTCGCTACTGCAACACGTGAGGAAATAAGTACCACTTCTGTCCAGTCCAGAAAATAAGGTCCAAGCCTATTACTTGTGTCACATAGAATCTGACAAAAACATTTGTGTGTTTTTTGTTGCAGCTGGCCAATGGCTATTGCCATGTTATCATCCGGCAGAGTAAATGTGAAGCCTCTTGTGACCCACCGCTTTCCACTGGAGCAGGCTGCCCAGGCCTTTGAAACCACACGACAGGGTCTCGGGATAAAGGTCATGTTAAAGTGTGACAAAAACGACCAGAACCCATGAACCTATTCTCTGTAGCGAAGCAAAACAGAGAGATGAACTCAGCATGACAGTCTCAAATTGGACTCTGGCCTCAGAAAGATAACAAAAACAAGTTTGAAGGAAAACACTTTAATCACAGCTTTGTAAAAGACACCTGGAAGCAGTTTATCAGATGTTTATCTTCACACGGTACTGTTTAATTGTGTTTGCTGTGAAAGCTGCATCCATGTTTGGGAATTTACAGTATGTAATAAACTATTGAGAAATATTATTTTATGGGAATTTTAAGTGCTGCTTTCCTCTTTGTCTGTTAGAGTTGCACTACTAATTTTTAACTATAGGGGGCACTAGAGGTTCACGAAAGAATACTCAGGAAACAATTGTAACGGGACATAATGTTGCTAATTGTTAAGGGTTTCTCTTGTAATAAATCTGTGAATTTAAAATGCTAGAGAAGATGAGATGATCTGAGGTTAATTTTAAAATAGGAAAACAAATGTTCTATGTTTAAAGCCCTGGAGCTTTTATTTGGACTTAACCTAAACCTTAAGTCCTTTGGAAAGTATAAAATATGTTTTGAATTTGTTTCAAACATTTCAAAAACAGGAAATATTTCAGGACTGGTAAACTGTTAAATAAAGATGGATCATAGTGCTGACTCAGCATTTTTTCCTTCCTGTAAGGCTGCATTTTGATCATTTGGTAAACATTTTTTGAATATAGTATTACCCTGACCTATAATAGTTAATCAAGAGACATTATTTATGCCTATTTTATTTCTATCTGTGGTTTGAAGCTCTGATGGTGCTCTATAAACACGCTTGTCGTAAAAAATGAGTACTGTACTATCCAGGGAATCCCTTTTTTAAACAATAAATATGCTTTTACAGCCCAACAAACAGATTTTATATCATCCTCCATTTATCTTAAACATATATATTTTTGCAAAAATCAACACTTTAATACAGATTATTGGGGGGGAATCAATGTTCAAATGATCCATCCAGTGTTCTCTGTGAATAATGCTGATAGAGGAGATATCTAATAAAAATCTGGATGGGTCGAGATTCTATATATCTATATATATATTTTATTTTTTATTTTTCCCAGTTTGCCAATCCAGATCCATACATGTTGGTGTTGTTGTACATTATTTTCTTAAATGTTTCCAATGACTCAGCTTTTAGTATCAGTCGTTTTCCAGAGCTCTTTAATAGTTACACATTATTTATATCTAGTTTACAGCTTGTTATTCTTTGCATCTTTAATAAAACGCAATCATACCCTCGACAAATTTAGGTTTAAATGTTTTTTGTTTTTTTTATTTAGTAAGGCAGTTTGTTTGGTTTGTAGACTGGGCCTTACCAAAACCTTAATATTATTTCCAGTCATAAATATTCTGCATTGTAGGCAGGATTTATGGAGGGTTTTCTTCTCCTTCTGAGATATTTAAAATGATGAAGTGTATTATTTTAATACATACATTGGATATATCTCACTTTTATTGGTTTGCAATTGTTCCTTTTTCTCCCTACCAACATTAATGGTATAACTATTTCTATTTTTGTTTAATGACTTGGTTTATAACTTTAACCAAGATCTTTAGCAAGTGGTTGATTATAAAAGTTTACTAACATTAATATCAGTATTACTGTTTCTCATTATTATAAGTAGTCAGACCTTCATAGTGCAATTAATTCAGGCAGACGAATAAATCCAGGTTCAGCTCAGAATTTTATTGTCTTGCCACATTGACATGAGAAACTACTTTTTACGAGGCATGCACACAGATAATGTTCATACGGATAAAATTTCCTACAATATGTTGATAAACCATTACTCCATGGTAAGAATCTTTTTTTTTTCCAATCACAGTGTGTGTGATTCACATCTCTCTCACTTTGCTCCCCAGAAGCCCAGAGTCCAATGAAAGTCTGGTGGATGTTTGCAGAGACTAAACCTTTTTGTGTTTTGTTCCTTAACATGAACACAACACTAGACAAGTTTCATTTTTATGTACAGACATTCTAATACTGCGTTATGGCAATGAGACGGCTCACACGACACATTTACATTCACGGCCCAGTCGTTAGTTAGTGAGTTTCAGTCAGAACTCCAGAGATGAGCGTAGTAGAGGCGAGAGCGGGAAGAAAACATTATTTGTACTTGGAACCTCATATAAAAGCAGGAATTAATGCATTTTCAACTTTTTTTCTACACTTCATGGAAATGTAAAAAAAAAAAAGGTTGAATCTATATATTGCCTTGAAATTAAACAGGATATGGCGTTTCTCCCATAAACCCCTGCTGTGGGCATTGCTTTGATTCACACATACAGTACATTAGCTTGGCTTATTCAAACACATAAGTTGCCACCCTCTTCAATACATTATTTCAGATCTAACTGTGCCTTTGCCACCATTGTGATCTGCCATCATCTCTGGATTATTTACAGTGGCTCTGTGGTTCTCGCGGCAGCTGCCTTCCCTCGTAAAATGAGCAAAGTGTGTATGTACAGGAGAAATAACTTAACAGCCGAAGCATACAAAAAAAAAAAGTTTAGGACTTTATATTGCATTATATGGATTAAAAAAAATAAACTGGGACACATTCAACCGTCAACTCTATCCACACCGTTTCACTGAAGGAACCAAAAATGAATCGAGGACAGGACAAATAAATTAATGACAGTCAAAACACACGCACATGCCTCCTCTTCAGCTGGTCAGAATGAAACATCTTACATCAAATAGCAGTTGCATGTTAATCACAGACATGTGAAAAATTATGAATTAAAGTCTTCAACCCAAAGAGTTCAAAACAACAAAAATAAGTGGGGAGGCATGATGGTCCTCCTGGTGGCTAAATCTGCTAGTAGTTTTTCACTGCGAGATGCACGTCTTTCTGTCCTCTTTATGAATCCCAGCTGCTCATATGTACATGGGCGTTTCCTGTCCTGTTAGAAGCCTGAACATGGCCGCCGGCATCGTCTTCATGTGAATCTGGATGGAGAAGGAAAGCAGCAAAGACTCAAAGTTACCTTAAGTACAGAAAACATTTCAGTGACATGGACTTAAAGGATAGTATTTATTTCTCCAATTGATCTCCAGTTGTGATAGCTTGGTTCATGACTTTAATAAAAAAAATGTTGGAACTGACATTAATTAATGAGGAGCCACCATGCATTACATTTTTAAACTCTTCAATCAGTGGTTTAATATATATTTTTAAGTCTGGAATAAATGATCTACCTACAGCAGGAAGGTTAGATTGGCTTAGAATATGTCATTTGGCCCAAATAGGGATTCGAAACAGAAAGAAAATGGAAATTAAGTATAAAAGAAAAGTTTAAATAACTTAACAGAATTAAATTAAGCATTAAATTTGACCATTTTCATGATCATTCATCTCTGGAACTAATTGACTAAAGATTCAGATTCAGTGTTGGATTTGTGTTAAATTGTATCTGTTCTATTCTGGTTGTATTCATTTTTATAACTATTTCAATTTTAAGTACAAATGATAAAACATGTTCAATGGTGGTTGAATAAAATTAGGTCCAACTGTGGATGTAATGTTTACTGGGGTTTTATTTTCTACTCTTTGATTTTTTACATTGCGAAAAGGAATATTCATCAAATCACTGGAAAAATAAATAAAAAACTCAAAAACAGAATCAGAAGGAGCTTTGGTGAGTTTAGAAAATCAGGACTCAAGAGTCAACTCATTCTTTTGTTAGAAGAATTATTTAAATAATTAATATTAATTACCTTTTTAGAGGGACCGTGTTTTATTTTGTCTGTATTGTATAATTCTTGTATACTCTGCCTTTTCACAACATACTCTATACACTAAAAATACTTTGTAATTTCCTAAATAAAGAAGCCATAAGCTTGACGCTCTTTGTCTTTCTCTTTAGTCCACTTGTTGACGACAAAAA